>APFE030753391.1:0-43329 GCA_000404065.3 Pinus taeda
ATGACGGAGATATTTAGATACAAAAGATAAGCTAAAGCAGCGATCCCTCAGGATCAGAGATCCTGAGGGATTCGCTAATCGTTCAGTTCTTCTCATCCTTTTTCTTGCGCTCTTCGTCTTGGCGTCCACGTTCTTTTCCTGGGTCATTCGGCTTTAATTCTTCTAGATCGCGTCCGCATCCGGTTTCCTAGCGAGGGGACAGCAGTTGCTTTCCCTTTGCTTCTTGTATCTGCTTGATGCTTCCCCGTTTCCGCGTCCTTCTGCATAGAAAACATCGATTATTGGTGATTGAGCTTCGTTTGTTCATTTTCACACTATTCATCAAAATCCTTTTATTCTCTAGACTTATAATGCAGAAAAGGTTAAGAAACTCATTAGAAAACTACTAGATTACTATTCAAAAAGCATACCTTTCAAGCGCTCCACATCTGGATCTGGTACTATGTCTAGCAGGTAACTATCAGATGTGGTTCTAAACAGAGAGAGACCAAAATACTCATGAAAAGGGAGATCTTCAAGGAACAACCACTCAACAGGGCATGAATGAGATCTAAAAATAGGTCTAGGGCTTGGTGAACTTTCTTGTCTGATTATCCACAGAATGAGATTGGGATTTTCAAATATAGGAGGAGGATCGGGATCGGGATTGGACCTCATGTATCTTCTTGAAGCCAGTGTGTTCAGATTCTCAAGACTTTCTTATTGCTTTACAACTTTCCAATTTTCAGCCTAATGAATTATAAACTTATCATCTAAAGTTTAGAACTTCTTAGTAGTATTGGGGTGTAATGAGATTTTCGTTCCCCAGTATGGTCGCCACTATGTTAGAACCTACATTGACCTCAGGCTGAAGGAAGGCAATCCTAGGATAACCACAAACCAAGCTTAACCTGGTAGCTAGCCCTACCAAGTCAGGAGAGGGATCTCTCCTTATGAATCTCAGTCAAAATGACTAGATCATGAACAAAATTTTATGCTAGGTATAGTAGCTCTAGGGTTTTTGATTGAATTTGTTGGCTTTTTTTGCTGGATTAGATGGAGCTAGGCAATTTGGGTCTGGGAAATTAAGTTAGAATACAGGGTGTTCTATGGGGCAAGGTAGGTATAGGCTTTAGCACTGGAAATTAAGTGAGGTGAGATGTCTAAAACTAGTGAGGAGCTAAGGAGGGCATGTAAATATCATGTATCCTTCTCAAATAGTAGAAAAACATAGAATACTGAATGGTTTCCCAAGGCAGAGGACTGTAAACAATGGATTCTACTTATTTATCTTGATATCATTAAAATTTGAAGCAGTGAAATAGATTATGGCATACATAAAACATGTGAAAAACTGATAAGAAAATAAGAAACTATGCAAAAGCACCATACCTTAGGTATCCCATAAAAATAGCTACAACTCCTATTAATTTCCTTGCCAAACTGCTTACAATGATGTACGATATAGTTCAGAGCATCCAAGAGTATCCAACCCTTGCAAATGAGAAAGAAAATACATAATATAGACAACAAAACCACTCATCCTGACCATCAGGGGTCGAATCCATGAGAAGAGGGGCTGCTACAACCATTTCCAAACATGGACCATGAATATAGACAGTCAAACTACTTGCCTCTATAAGCATGGAAACTGATTCATTAGCCTCAAAACCACCTATAACTAATGAATATACCCTATAACATTATTTTACCATCACAATTATATACCATTTCATTAATTACATCATAAAAACAACCATGAGGAGAGAGAAAGTAAATTCATAGTAAAAATAGGCGAAATTTTGATTTTCTGGGCAAATTGGTCAAAAGCAAAGTGCCGCTTTCCACCTGCTTGTGGAGGCCTTCCCCTTAACCACATTGAGCCCAAGATAGCTCATTGGAAAGGTATTCAAGTCTAGTTTTCGGAAAAGCTTTAAGTTTTGAATTTGGAGGTCACTTTCCCCCTCAAAATTTGAATCTTCCAAGACTGCTTCTGTGTGTCCAAAATGAGGTAGAGAGGTCATTTTTTAGTAGTTTTTGGACTTTTTGGTGACCCAGATTTGCTTCAAAACTTCTAAAAATTTCTAGGGTGCATGTTATCATCCTCCTAAATCCAAATATGCAAACCTTTTGTCTATCTGATGCTCCAGGGAAAAGAAGCGATGTGCTTCTAGGTCAGTTTCCTGTGTTCAAAATTTCAAAATTTGAAAAATGCAAAAATCTTCAAAACTTGCCCAAATTTGGCATGGGACACAACCATCAGCTGCTTTGATGGAATAGTGAGGCTTGAGCTAATATTTTAAACTCATATTTCTCCTTTTTTCTCTTTAAATCCTTCCTCAACCTAGTTTTAAGCTTCCTGATCCTCATGTTACAAATTTTGTTGCGGGTCATGTAATGGTAGGCCATGTGGTGGAGCATCTTATTATCCCTATTGGCCTTCTCAATCAGCCCTTCAGGATGTATTTTGACCCTCTTAAGCCATGTTTCCCTTTCATTCTCAATCTCTTGCTCAATAGGAGTAAACTTGACATGGGCCTCTTTGGCCATTTGTCTATTTGCTTTAGTCATTTGTAGCTCCATGAGGACTTGCTTGTTACTCAATTGTTTGTTTTCTTGTTCTAGATAGTTGATGATGAACTTGGATCTCTCCAAATTGTTCACCAAAGCTTGTATTTGAGCTTACCTCTCTTGAATGATGATGTCCTTGAAATTTTCTTCATCCTAAGCTTCCAAGTCAATGATTTCAACTCCATGATGAGTAAAGTACTGTTGTGGCTCCTCATGCTCAATGAGATCAAAATCTCTTTCCTCCTCATCACCAAGATCTTCCTCCTACACTTTTTCCTTGCATTTTCTTAATTGCTCAACTTGTACTTATTTTGTCGATGATGAAGGCAAAGCCCCTTCCACACCTTGTGGAACAAACATTTGCTTGTGGACTGATGACAAAGGCAAGGCCCCTTCCACACCTTGTAGAGCAAGCACTTTCCTAACAACTACAAAAATTATCCTTGTGCCTCTTTGATATGTTAAATACACTATCACCTCAACAATTTTGGTTTCCTTGGCCTCTTCCCCTGTTTCTCCATGGCTAGAAGGCCTACCTTCTTCTTGATGCACTGGTGAAGGGATCCGTGGACCTTTGAACATCTCATGAGCAATGAAAGTCTCCCATGGAATTTTAAGAAGGCTAAGCTAGTGTAGAACAATGATTTTAATCAAAGAGTAATGGTATATGTTGTTCAACTGCTGGGGGTATGATTTCCTCTGTACAATATGTGACATTTTCTCAATGTTTCTAAACATGAAGTAAGGGAGATTCAACATCTTTACTCTAGTGAAATGCATGAGGAGTCTAATATGATAGGCATACAACTAGGAAAACTTCACAAGTACTTGATAATAATCCTCATCAAATGCACATACCTATTTTCCAAAAACTTAAAGGGGAATAACCTCTTCATTTGATTTTTGTATTTAGTCTTGATATAAGGCTCATAGTAACTCTCATCAAGGTCCTGACCCTTGTACCATTTTTCACCCACATTAGGAATTCTAGTGGCCTCTGAAATGACAGCTGATGATATTGTGAAGGTTATTCCAGCAAGTGTCACCTCACTGTTATGCAAATGAGTCACAAAAATTCTGGCCAACTCGTGGTGAAACTGAACTATCTCCACCATCTCACAAAATTCAAAACATGCTTGATGCATGAAACAAGAAACTGCAAGTGGGCAGGCCTGCAATTCTCTCAAGATAGTGGGCTCCTCTCAGATGATTTTTCCTCCTTTATGGGGCTTCCTCTGTTGTCTATGTCTCTCCATGGAGCTGTCACTGAGTGTCTCTTCTTCATACTCATAGTCATTGTCTCTTTCCATTGTTTTCCTTTGGCTGTGAACAATATGGTTATATATGGCTAGTTATGGATAATTAATGTGGAGGATGGAATGGGCAGAGTGTATGGATGAGGGGGTTTAGGGAGAGTGTGAGAATAGGGTTTAGGGAGAATGGATGTGGGAGTGGGGTTTAGGGAGAATGTGAGTGGAGTGTAGGGAGAAATAAAAAGTGGATAGAGTAAGAAAACAATAGTAGAGTGAAGATTTCAATTCATGAGACAATTTGTATGGAAACTAGGGTTTTGTGTTAGAAATTAGGGTTTTCAGTTTAAGAGTGAAAAAGCACAAAAACTTGATGTAAAAACCCTACACCACAAGAGAGTTTGATGTACTTACTTGCAAGAGAGGTAAACTTGGAATTTGAGGTGGAATTGGTGTTTTGTGGTGATTTGGGGCTCTGTTGGACAAAGCGTAGTGCCACCTACAGGAGCACGGCACTGGCCTGAAAGCGTAGTGCCTGTGTATTTTTACACTGCGAAAAATTGGCGAGAAGCGCAGCGCCACCCATCAAAAGCGCAACGCTGCTCCAAGACTCCAAAAACACACCGCTTTTGCTCTTTTTGTTCAATAACGCTTGAAAATCGACCTTTGCTTTCTTCTTGGTTCTTTAATTCTTCAATAATGACACAATGGGATGAAAAATAGGAAGATGGGTTTATATAATTTCACCTTTTGATTTTTGTTTGTGAAAACCCACTTTTATAATGTCTATTTGTCTTTTATAATGCTCTATTTTTCATGCTTGTTTTCTTTTGCTTGGCAAATGAATTGATGCTCAAAATCACTTGATTTTTGCAGTGGTAGGTACTTGGCAGCATCACAAGTTTTAGGAGGAGCTTGGGAACAAATATTACATATAGAAACAATAAAATTAAATCACGATGAAAGATAAAAAACATAATACTTTGTTTTCACCTCAAAACAAGTTTTGAGGTGAGAACTACATTCAACTTCTTAACTAATAAATTATGATTTTAACAATGATTATTAGTTTCCTCATATCCTTGTTGATCATTATTGGCATGAAATAACTAACTTTGAACATGATAAAACCCTAAAACCTAAAGACACCAAATCCTAAGGCCTAATAAGATAAACTGCAGAGTAAATCATGAACCAAGACTGAAATATGAAAGAGGATCAACAAGTACAAACTATGAGGAGAAAATCTAGATGTAAACTCTACCATCAGTGAATCTATGACCTAATGGACTTACTCAGCAGTATGGGACTCCTACCATGAGATGCAAAAGAGTAAATTTTGATCACTATTTTGGACACCTAATCTGCCAAGGGTTGGTGTGTAATGTGAACAGTCACAAGAGTCGAAGAGACCACTTGGTATGTGAAGACCAAGGGTCACAAGGAAATGTATAAATGCACATTATTGTGAATAATATGCAATAAATGTAATATCTTATCTTTTGTATTCTCAATGGTTGTGTTTGACATGGTATCAGAGCAAGTGAATTCTAAGCTTGCTCAAATTTGAACCACTAGTTGTGTGGTATTTTTGTGCATCTCAGATCTGCCATCTGTCCTACATTTCTAAGCTAAATTCCAGCTAAATTATTTGCCCCTTTGCCACTCAGATCTGCAGTTTTAAGCTAGGATTTTGACCTATAGTCCCATAATAAAAAGAAATGAAAAATGCACCCGTCATTTTTATTTGCACTCTGCGTGTGACCATTTACCTTCTCTTCAAAAATTAAAAAAAGGAAAGGGGGATTGATGAAAGAAAGGATTTTAATGGGTAATGTAATGTGGTTGGGGGAAGTTCTTTTTGGTGGATAGAGTGTTTCTCTATTTTTTTAAATTTGCATGTAGGACATTTTGTCAATTACGCCAGTCTCTTGCACTTCTTGAGCACTAACTGAATCTATCTTGCATATGATTTGGTTAAGGAATACAAATATTTTGATTCATGAGCTCATTCCTAGTATCCTCATTGGTTTTGAACTGGTTGGAGAACAGTCCTATTCATTGAATCATGGCTATACATGTTTTTGTTGTTTTAAAATTCTACGGCTTCCTTTAGAAATTAAATCCAAACCCATTGTTAGCATCTCTGACAGTGCCGAAAGGAACCGTGCTTTTTGTTATCATATTAATGTTGTTGTTCATGGTTTTGTCGAAATTTATGGTTTGTATCTCTTCTAGCTATCGCATCACCCGAAATACAACTCAAAATAAATCTTAGTGGATTGGCTGAGAGGGAAGTGTTAGCTTCTAAAAGACTGGTATAGATTTTTTTTAAAAAGACCTGCAGTGAAAGTGACCCAAGTATTGAAAGTGAAATATTGTCATTGCATATGGAAAGGATGAATCAACAAAGAAAATAGATGCTAAAGATATGTTTTTGGATGAAAGCCATGAGGTCGTCCCATAACTTGAAGAAAAATTTGGTCCTTCAAGCATTGCCCCTAAATTGTCTAAGGAAACCGCCAGTGATGATGAGATAGTTGAATCTGAAGTGGATGGTATCTAGTTTGCATTCCAATTTCCTGGGCACTTAGAAAGTGGTTGTGGTGTTAGACTTACTTCCAATATGAGTCCCACAAAGTGAGAATGCATAGAGATAATGAGAGATCTCAATGTGTCGGTTCCTTTCTCGTGCATTGAAGAATGCGATGTATAGGAAAATATATATGCATGCTAGTTGTTCTATTTGATATACAACGAATTTTTGTGCATTTAATCAACTTTGTATTTTGATTGGTAATGTATTTGGTTTGTGCTCTTTATATCTAAGTTGAAGCTCAAGGAAATGAGTTAAAGCAGTCTTGGTATGTATGTTGACTACAACATTACCATTGATGCATTGATCTATTTGTTGCACAGTTTCATGCGTATGCACTAGTCATTATATGTTGGTATGTTGGTATGCCTTGGTCCATTATTCAAGAGGGTCATTCCACAATTAAAAGTGGGTTATTTCTTCTTTAATATTAAAGTTGTAGTGAATATTATGTGCTGTGAATAATTTGTAGTAGCTTCCAAGGTTCATAAAATAGATCAATTTTTTATAGAGGCACTAGTTCCAACTCCATCTCATAGTATTTCTATAAAAGAATCTTTTGGAACTAATAGTGGTGCATTTCTAGTTGAAGCCCTTTTAAGGCCCTTATTTTCCAACTAAGACAATGGCGAGACTCAATGATTTGTTAGAGATATGAAGCACACTAATGTTGTCTACAATACATAATACACTCCAAATTAGAAAGGATATTCTCTCTTACATTCAAAATTGTTTCGAAAGTGCACAAGAAAACATTGATTTTTTGTAGATTGAGTCACAACTACAACGAGATGAGCTATAACAACATAGTCATCATTCTGAGCTTGTTTTTTTAAAAACAATTCTATGTTTGAATTTGAGACAAACTCCCATAAGAAGTAAGAAATTGAACCTCATCTTGATTAAGATCATGTGCCCATTTCAAGAGCATATTTGCATTCAAATGTAGAAATTCAATCTCTACTTCTCGAGCCCATCATTAGACCTTGGGAAGAGCTTGTCAACAACATGAAAAAAACCATTCGCGGATATGATAAGGAGGTTTCCTTTCATAATAAAGAATACTCAAAGCCCATCAAGTTTCAAAGTGCAAGATTTCTTCATGACAAATATTCACAAGGCTCATCTTCCACCACAATAGATTATTTGCCAACATTATGACTCAGTTGGCCATGTGAAAGGTCACTGTTTTGATCTCCACCCGTGCAATCATTGTGGTCAACACACTAATTCTTAAAATAGATGATTCAAAAACAAGCCTCCTGCAAGAGCAAAGATTTGCCTTGGATGGATCACTTCTTAGCAATGGGCTTCAACAACCAAGAAGATATTTCGCTCATTTCACATAATTTGTTCACGAGTACTGAAAAATATTGCAGTTGAGTTTTCTTCATCCTCTCACCTTGTATTTGATGGGGGGAAATTGATGGTCATCTACAAGTTTGAAAGATAAATCAAGTGAGCCTAAGCCAGAGCCTGAACTTGTTTTCTGAGAATATAGCCAAAGATGGCCATACTGAGATTCAGGGTTGTAGTTAGAGACACAAAAGCCGATAAGCATGCCTTTAGTTGGTGGTATTCCTTAAACCACCGTAGGTAGTAGATGTCCTTTTTTCCAGGTTGAATGTCTCTCTCTCTGAATCATTAGGATCACTTCCTCTAGAAGGAGACTTCAACTTCTCGCCAAATTTGAAAGAGTTATGAGAATCACACTAAGTGTTCCTTTGGTTGGTGGCCTTCCTTCAACCATTGCAAGTTGGAGACCTCCCTTTTCCTGGTTGAAGGTCTCCCTCTTCAAAGCATTAATGAGTGTTTCCTATAGCAAAATACTTCAACTTCTTGCTAGATTTGGAAGGTTTTTGAGAACTACACTAAGTACTCCAGTGTTGGTGGTCATCCTTAATCCACCACCAATTGAGACCTCAAGTTATCTCACCTTATGCCATCATCTCAAGAGAACATTTAGCTTATTTTTTTCATGCATTATTATATTTTGTGTTAGATCTCTGTTATTAGACATGTATATACCCATTCAGATTTGGGGGGGGGGGGAGATGTTCGATGCCTAATTTGCTAAGTGTTGGTGTGGAATGTGAATATTCACCAGATTCCAAGATATCACTTGGTATGTGAAGACCAAGGGTCACAAGGAAATGTATAAATATACATTATTGTGAATAATAAAGGCAATAAACAGTCTATCTTATCTCTTGTCTTCTCCATGGTTGTGTTTAACACCAAGATCGCTCCAAGAGGAGTATGATTTATGCTCCACAAGTTGCTTGAGGGTTGTGCTATAAAATAGGTGGAATTCCTAAAATATAGCTTCCAATGATGTCCCAAAACCTTATATTAAATCCCACCAATAACCCATAATTCAAAACAAGATAGAAACTACACATTTCTTGTTTAATTTGCTTCTAGGTTCATAAGATATGAACCTCTACACTTCTTCCTCATGTTTGAATTACCTTTTCTTCTTGCTTGGTCGAGTTGGTGGTTAAGTGGAGGAGAGAACTTGTATTTATATTGGTTGGGTCACCCAAAAACAAGGTCAACTTAATCTCAAGCAGGGTTGAATTGACTTGAGGGAGATAAGTGGATTTTATCTTCAAAAATGCACTTCTCCTTAATGGAGAGGGGTTAGGGGGCACTCTATAGATCGTTGGAAAGGGCTTAAATTGATCTTCAAGCCTACGTTAATCTCTTCTTCAGTTGACATCCATTGACATCAACAACAATTAATTTCTTCAACAATATCCCACTTTGTTATTGATGGCGACATTGGTATCTTCTTGTTGTTCCCCCTAACTTATTCCCCCCCCCCCCCTAACTTCCTGCTACTTTTCCCCCTTTGACATTAATAAGAAAATTGATTCTCTACTGAGATGGAAGAGAGATGACCCCCCATCTTTTGACGAAGATATTAAGTTGCTTCTTAAGGTAGGGGTTTTGTGAAGATGTCTACAATATGTTCCTTAGAGATAACATATTTCATTTTGATGCTTTGATCAACAACTTGGTCTTAAAGAAAGTGTTACTTGATTGGAATATGTTTTCTTTTTTAGTGCATGATTGGGTTCTTTAAGAGATTGGTTGCATTAGTATTTTCACAAAATATGGAGATGCATTGAATTATTTTTATTTTGACATCCTTCAATGCTTCCCTTATCCATAGGATTTATGTGCAACAATATGCTGCAACTATATATTCAGTTCCATCTATGAAGAGAGATATAGATGATTGTTTCTTTCTTAACCGGGATTCAAGACAATCTCCTAGAAAAAATGCATTTCCACTAGTTCTTTTTCGATCATAAATGCTTCCTTCCTTGTCTGCATCAGTATATGTTGTCAAGATAAGATTTTTTCTCTTTGGATACCATAGTCCAAAATCAAGGGTTCCCTTTAGATATCTGAATATCCTTCTTACAGTTTTCATGTGAGATTCCTTAGGGGTTGACCATAACCTTGCCACCATATCCATTGCACATGCATAAGATGTCCTCCTTGTACCTCATTACAAATCCTGCTACTATGTTTTGTAAACAGGAGTCCCATATGTGGGCTCACTCCTCATAGTAGGTGCCCCCCCTTCACACTCAACCTCTCTCTCTCAGGATAATGAAAATAACCACTAGAACCTAAACTAGAATAAATAATATGCTTCATGCAAGAAAGGCTTCTTTGAATAGCAAAGCACCCTATCTAGTAGAGAAAACGCCAGTTGGCACCACTTTTCAACTTAAGTCCCTACCAACTTTCAAACACCAATTAACCACTCAGCCTCCAAATCCACCACCCTAAATTCAAACCCTCACCTATGGAAAGACAATAAGACCACCACCCATACCATGTAGATATGAGGGGAGAAGGTCTTACTCTCCTACCATCCCATGTCACAGAGAGGTCTTCAAGATACCAATCACATCGAGTGGAATCCCAGAAAATACACACCACCCTCCACCCAACAAACACATTGAATAAATCTAGCTCTATCTATTCTGATTGAATTCTTTAACACTAGACTAAATTCCCTAGAATTAAAAGACACCTTACACCCAAAAAAAATATAGAGAAGACAAAACCAAAACCTATCCCAAAGAAACTACTCCCCACCAAATAAATTTCAGGCCAATTTCCCTTCAAACTCTACACCCTGCTCCACTTCTAGCTCTATAGCAAAGAAACAGTACATATAGAGAAATGCACCAAAAAAAAGACTCGCAAAATCCATCCATCAAATAGTGAACTTCCCCTAATTTCATTCACATTCGACAAATAGAAAGTAGACCCAAAAGAAACATACCAGGTGCAGTGGTATATATTACCTAGAATAATAGTCATATCTTTCCTCCTCTGTTACCTACTACTGCCAACAAAAATTAGAATGAATTTTTCCTTCTCTAGGTATAGATTTGGAAACTTCCCTTCAAACCTGCGAACACCCATTCGCCAATATCAAGAAGTCTATAATTTATTGATTCCTTCCTAGCATTGAAATAAATATTATATAGTTCCCCCCTGATGAGAGCTAAACCTGAAACCTCCACAATTCCCTGTCTAGTTACATTCCTCCTTGTTTTTAACACTCTCATTCCAAGCCTCCTTCGCTAAGTCTCAAGAACTTAAAATTTCCTTCTCTCAAACACTATGGGTCATCAAGCCTCATAAATGAATTAAACTCTACATGCAAATCATAACCAACCTTTGGCCTCACATATGCAGTCCCATTTCCAACACATCCTTGTCCTCCTTACATGGTGATATATCTATAGGGAATTATGACATACCTTATAATGTTTACACCTATAGGAGGTGCAGTGCCACATCCCCTGGCCTATTGGGCTGGTGGGGTGGTGGTAACTTCCCCCCCTCCTCTCATACTAGTCACTCCATCTGATGAATAAAAGTGTATCTTTTAGGGAAATTCAAAGTACTTAATTCACCTTACACCAGATCACCACCTTTTACCTTGAATATCAAGTTCCTAAAAAAATCTTGATTTTCCCTCGAAAAGGTGTGCAAGGCATACTTCCATGAATTTCACTGACTATACATTATAGAGGAAGAGATCACTTTATAGAACTAACAATAATAAAGTGCAAAATTATGTACTATATGAGTGTGTAAGTCAAGGTGTGCAAAGAAAATGTTGTGTGGAGAAATGTTGTGTAGAGAAAAGGTTGTGTGAAGATTAGGACACATGTTATAAGACATTTTTTCACATCTAGTCAATAGGCCTACTAACCAGATCAATCGACATCCATGAACATGTTGTCATCATCCCTTCACAAATCCCTAAGCATGACCTTTCTAAAAAGTCTAGGTTTCTAAGATTGATTTCTCAAAATCAATATTTTTAGCCCTAGTGCACCCTTCCCCTTTAGCCACCTACATTTAGTGTTGGTTTCTCTCTTATGCATCTACGATGGCCAACACTACTTTCTCCTTTCTACAAGTGCACTAATTCTAGAAATTTGGGAAAATTAAAAATAATTATGAAGCTTCCTCTTCTAGAATCTTCTAAGGTTGTTTTAACTATTTACCATGGATAAGGAGCTTAAATCCTATCTGATCCTATCTTCGAGACTTCACCCCTTATCCCTTGAGCTCATCCTCCCATCATATGCAGATCTCAAGCCCATAATGGTAAATCCTAAACACGCTCTTCTCCTATAAATTTACTACCATCAATAGGATCAAGGTGGGCTTTGGGAGATTCATAGCACCCTTATGTTTTTGCTTTCATCCCAAAGGAGTCATCATATTCATACATTAGGTTAGATGTTGAGGTTTGCTTTGTGACAAGGAAGGACAAGTCAACTTGGGGAGACATCTAAAAAGTTGGTTATTATTTATGGTTGTAAACTCTCTCCTACATTTGTCAATAAAAAGAATATCTTGTTTTCCTATATTTGTTGTGTTATGTTTGCACTCATGTATTTCGATGCCATGTTGATTCATTCAATAGAAAATTTAGGTTATGACACGTGGATGTTGTGGATCCTTTGCTTGTTTTAGTTGTGTGTGTAGGTTCTAATTATAGCACTTGGAGCTACAATTGGAGCTTAAAAGCAAGGAAGAAAGAAAGGCTTGCTTTTGATTCTAGGTAGGCTTCTTTCCGATTCTCTAATTGCTATAAGGAAAAATTCATTCTTTTTGTCTTTTGTTGTTCTAGGTCAAACCACTAGACCTAGGAAATGAAGTATGACATTTTTATGGATTAATGGAAAATGGAAAGGAAGTTATATAATATGGATGAAACACGAAAATGAGTCAACACTTATTAATAAATGAAGAATGGGATTATACATTATACTCAATTTCAAGAGTCACTCCTTAATCGATTTATGATGTTCAAGCCAAATATGTGAAAAAATTAGAGATCAAAAAGATAATTGAGGAAGTCAATAACAACATTGCATCACACTTCAAATTTACATGGTAAAATGATAAAGTCTAGTATAGGGGAAAAATATATTTATCCAACACTTCCAAATAAAACATACAAATATTAAGAGAGAACCTTGACTCCATGTTTGTAGGCCAGATTGACGTTTTCATAACATACTACAGTACCCAACAATCCTTCTTTTAGAAAGGAATGAAGTCTAATATTAAAAAATATATGGTAGAGCGTTATATATATTAGCAATAGAAGTTTGAATTAGGCACACCTCTAAGTCCCCTTCAACCCTTTCATATCCCATATCAAAAATGGACTAATGTGTATATGGACTTTATCATGGGTCTCCCTACATTAGAAGAGAAGAATAACATATTTGTTATTGTATATCAATTAAACAAATATGCCCATTTGTTGGAATTTCATCAAAACCCAAGACTAGTCAAGTCATTCATAGCTCTATGAACAGTGTTTGTAGGCTTCATGGTTTTCCTAGTCATCATAATTAGTGATAAGGACCCCAAATTTATTGGCAACTTTTGAAAAGAATTGTTCCACCATGTAGGAAACTCATTAAGCATGAACAATTCATACCATCCTCAAATTAATGGAAAAACCGAAGTGGTAAATAAATGTATTAATGGATGCCTCAAGAATTTGTGAATGATCACCAATCATAGCAACATAGTTAGCTACATTTTATAGAATGGTGGTATAACACCATGTATCACACTTCATCCAAATTGACTCCATTTGAAGCCTTATATGGATATCCTCCACCATCAATAAAAGTATATCTTGTCTCCAAATTCAAGGCTCCTATTGGAAAAAAACTATTAAGTAAATTTTGATTAAATCTTTTGTATCCTAAAAAATCATCTCAAACAATCCATGAACTAAATCAAGTAACAAGTTGACTTGAATAGAATTGACCACGAATTTGAAGCAGAAAACTTTATGTTTGTTTCACTACAACCATACAAGCAAAATTCACTCAAAATTTACAAAAATCATAAACTTGTGCTCAAGTTTGATGGCCCTTACCAAGTCCAAAGGAGATTGGCCCAATAACTTATGCATTAGAAACACCAAACAAGGGAATCTACATAATGTCTTTCATGTTTTATGTTTGATGAAAAATTTGGGTTGAAGAACTCCTATATAGACACAACAACCCTTTTGGATGAATAAATGATATTAATATTGAACCCTAAAAGAATATTAAAAGTCATAACCAAGTACTTAGTACTTGATTCAAGAAATAGTAAGAGTAACTTATCAAGTAGAATAAACTATTTACTTTATAGTATATACTCGATATCAATTTCTCAATGGAAATCATCAAAATGAATTATAAAATATAAAATTTTGATATTAATTATGTATGTAATTTCTTTTAACTCAACATCTTATTTTAATAATTATACTTAGTTCTAACAAAAACCATAAACATCAAAATTTGTTTAATGAATAAATGTTTTTATTTCACAAACAAAGATTTATGTTATTAAATGGAATATGCATAATAATAAAAGATGTTTTAAGTATTTCGAAGGTGTTTTATAAGGGAGAGTTCCTCATTGACCTTGTTGTTTTGTTGAGACTCTATCGGGAAAGGGCATGTGGCAAGCTTCTGTCGGAGGCACAACTATTATATTTTCTCATCATCTCTCCACCATCCACAAAATGGATATGATTGTGGTGGTTCAAGGTGGTCATGTGATCGAGACAAGTGTGCATGAAGACATGATCTATAGACCCAATGGAGCATATGCTACTTTCATGCAACTGCAACAGGCCCCAGCAGATAATCCAAATGAGTGATTTGAAGGTCCCAGTATGGTAGGTCAATCTTTGAGAGCGAGGAGCTTTAGGGCATATAGTAGATCAAGTTTGAATGCGCCTATATCAGTCCAGCGAGAAAAGTTTCCTTCGGCCCCTTCATTCCGTCGATTTTTTCTCTTAAACGCTTTGAAATGGAAGTATGCTCTCCTAGGTTGTACAAGAGCCTTTGGTTATGGAGCAATTCAACCTGTTTATTCCTTTTATGTTAGGGAAATTGTATATGTATTTTTTCTTTACGATATGACCATATAAAATCAAAAGTAAAATATTAAACTAATTTTTTAGGCCCTAGGAGTAATATTGTTCTGTGTAAACCAGTTGTAACATACAATTTTGCAGCAATATCATTCATTGCAATTAGTTTTGAAATTTCTTTACCACTGAGCTACATGCCTCTTTCATGACTGACACCCTTTCTTAGACAGTCAACATCAACACTTGGTTCTCTCTTTCTCAGACAACCAGCCTCAACACATGCGTCATTCAGGCATAGATTCCTATTTCACTAAAAAGCAGGGCATGTGTAATATTCAAGCATGGATTCCTATTTCCAACACTCCCCTTCAAGCCATAATTATGTTTACTGCCAATCGGTGTCAACACTTGGCTTTGGTATCATGTTGGAAATTCTACAAGTAGAAATCAAATGAAAAATATATCCTCTACCCGTCAACCTACTTTACCACTAATCTATATGCCCCTTTGATATCAGGGTGTGAATTAGTTTTCTAGGAAAGTGTCAAATTTGCTTATTTTTAATAGTGTATATAAAAAGAAAACTTGTAGTTTCTACCAATGATATTCTTCTGTTATGTACCACATTAAAAAGAAATGTGAAATGTTTATGCAAGGCCATATAATTTGTCTAGAACATAAATGTTGGAATATTAATTTTTATCTGGTTGGTTTTCGAAATCGGGTGCCAGAGATTTGGCAGTCTGTATGACAAAATCTGTATATGGTGGATTTGGCTTGGATTATTACAGACAAAATGGAGTTCAATAAACCGCCTGAAAAGTAAGCCTGTGACTGGGATTTGTGAATTAGATCGGGCAACGGTGATTGTGTCGTGCAGTGCACTGCTTGTGCATTGAGTTGCTGGAACCGTGGATCCGTTGTGTTGCTTGGTGCAGCCATTTGAAGTTCTGTGGACCATAAGGTGCCACTAAACCTGCCTTCAATCGTTGAGAAACATACACGCTTTGTTCGAACCACTGAAGAGTTAGTGTGGGCAGCGTCTCCGTGTGAGAGTTGCCTCACCATTTGGACTTCCACTATGCCGCGAAGTAGTGTATGGTTGGTAAAAGGAATTGTTTTCTTGAATTATTTTTGGGTTTCTAAGTGAGACATGTTGAGCTTATCAACTTAACATGTAAATGCTATTTGTTAGAACTGATCACTTAACAATTGCGAATTAAAGATGGAAAGATTTAAGATACTAAGTTTGGATATGATCTTAGAAGAAGTTTATTGTGGTGGTAGATATTAGTTTGTTGAAGCAATATTAGATGGATAAACAAGGTAAAATATTGTGGGTTGAAATAAAGCAGACTCATAGTATATGTATGTCCAACAAGGTAAAATATTGTGGGTTGAAATAAAGCAGACTCATAGTATATGTCACATACATTAGTAAGCAAGTCTAAGATGTTTTGTAGTGGCCATTGTAAAGTATGTACTTTGTAACTCCTAGAGTTGGAGTTGTGTTGTAAGCCTTGTAAGGCATGTGTACCCCCATACAGTTAGCGGTAATCTAAAAACCACTTTGTATTTGCAGTGTTGATTTGTGGTTTGTGGTAAGCTAGAAACCACATGTAAGAGTGAAGTGGGATAGAGATTCTTGTTGGCATGGTTTAGAGTCAGCCAAAAAAACCCTCATCCTAGTTGAGCCGGGTCTTTGGTGAGTCTTAGTGGCTGGAGTTCCCTAGTGGCAGGGTTGTAGCCTAGAGTGGTTGGAGTGCCCTAGTGAAAGGTTTTTGGCCCAGAGTGGTTAGAGTGCCTTAGTGGAAGATTTGTGGCCCAGAGCAGCTGTGGTGAGCCTTTGTGGCTATGTTGAGCCTTCATGGTTATGTTTAGCCTTGGTGGTTGTGTCTAGCTTTGTTGGCTGAGAGTCATTGGAGGCATGGTTGAGAGTGATCCGCTAAAATCCAGAGCATGCTTACGAGTAATCCGATAAAACCCATGATGATATTGTAGGGGGATTTACAGGTATAGGTATAATGGTTGACAAAACCATGTATGCGAAGGACATCCTACAAGACTGGTGATTGTAGCAGTTGGCACCCATGCATTTAGGTGGATGGTTGCTTCTTTATATGGACATCAACATATTCTTTTATGTTTGACCACAACTAGATTTTGCAAATTGATACGAGACAAGTACTCCTTAAGGGGGTGTGTTGGAATATTAATTCCTACTTGTCTCAGTTGTGACTTTGTATGTAAAGAGTGTGTGCATATTCTATAGGAGTGGTTTCCCTAGATTGGTATGTGGTTGATATATTCTCTCAACCAACAAATTGTATGTGCAATAAATGTGTAATTGCATATATGATTAATGGAATATCAATTCCTTCATGGAATTTTAACAATAAACTCATCTCTTTGGTAAGTTGAATGAAATACTTACTTATTAGTTGCATATTCATTCATATATATATATATATAATGGTTGGGATGGGAAATTTTCATGCAAAATATTCAAAATCAAATGTTGATATGAGTAGATCCCTTATGTGAGAAAAGTGATTGATGTCCAATATTCCCCTAAAGCCACTCTTTGGTTCAAACCACCTTGCTATTGTTAATCACTCTCACCTGGCTTTCGTAGAAGCTCTATATGGTAAAAGTAAAAACAAAGCCTTCCCTTAGTGAGCTAGACTACTCTATCATAGAGGTACATACCCCTTTAATATCAAAGTGTGATATGCTTTTGCAATAGGGGATTGAATATTCTATTATTGCATCTCCTTTGTCCCTTTACGAATAGCCATTGTTTTTTTCCAGTCACCTGGAAAATCTACCCACTAACCAAGTTGCTTGGGCTAATAAAAATATTTTTCTCATGGAATAAATATAAATAGAATCTAGTGAAAAAATTTAATAAAGTTGTAATCAAATCAATCATTTTTAATTCATTCAAAGGAATCTTGATTAAACTTGATTTCTCATTTGATTTTGATTTTGTTTCTATTAAATAAATATTGAAAGTTTTTAAACATGACAAAATTTTGTTACGTAACGAACATTGGCTTTATTAGTGAAAACAATCATAAGTGGCCATCTGAAAGTTCAACGATACATTTCTCTTTGTGGAAGTCCACATAAAATATATGCTTCGATCATCATAATAATATAAATGATGATGATAATGGAAAGACAAAGATATTGAAAGAATATGCTCTGACCATGTCCATACGTTTTAGTTTAATGTAGTACATCTTATATAAAAACACAAAAATGTCATCAAGGCATTGGGTGTCCAAGTGCTAACAAATGAAAAATGGAAATGGCAAGGATAGCTCCACAATCCAGATGTTTTTTGGAAATAAAACATCATTTAATTATAGTTGGGCTTCAGAACATGTTACTATTTTATATAAACAATTATTTTGTAATATGAAATGTGAGATGATTGTTGAGAATACCGGCTAGGATACTTTGTATTACCTACCAACTGCAACTATAATAGCACCCATAGAATTTTCTTGTCCACATTAAGGAAGGCAACAAGAAGATCCATTGAAAATATGTTTACTGCAATTGTCATTTTTTGGGTATATGTTTGTATTCGCAAAAGGAGCTGGACTTGCAATGAAGTTCTATGACAAGGTTTTCCCCAAATTTTATAGTGCAGTAGAAAACATAGTTAGGAAGTGTTGTATCTCTCAACTAACCTGCAAAAAATTCCACTTCTAGACAAAAAAATGCCTTACAATTTTTTGTTATAACAAGTAGATTGGTAGATCAATTATTCCTTGGCATTTTGTGGCCACATAACTTAAACTATCAATTACTTCCCACCATAATTTAAGTAAGTCTTTGCATAAAAAAAAGATAGGAATAATACGTACAAGAGTTATTTCCCACCATTATTTATATGGGAGAAAAATAGTAAATGTGTAGACATCTTAATTTATTAGTTTCTACCGAATCAAGACTATAGGATTCGTTTTTCCTACTAACCACTATTAATTTAGCAGTGACCAATGCTAGTTATAATATTTTATGCATTTTTTCTAGAGCTTAATTTCCAACTTGAATGATAGGGACTGAGCTACCCTGCAACACTTGTTTTTTAAATGAATTGTTATTTTTGCATTCAATACATTTATATATAATAAAATATTTAACCATAATCAAAATTTAGCCACTTACTCTTCGAAGTTCCCTTCCCCTACTAATATATGCTAGTATAATGTCTACAACATGGAAAATTGGTCTTGTCTTAACACTTGAGACAAGGGACTACCAACATAATAAAAAGTTACAAAATTGAAGTTATTGTCATTCATTTCAATTAGTAGTATTTATGCTTGTACATTTTAGGTTTGTATATCTTTAGAAAATGAAACCATTGTTATAAAAGGCTTAACAGCATAGCCATTTATGTCGAGAAAAGTGGCATCCGTTTGTAATTATTTTGTAAGAAAAAACCACCCTTGTAACATATTTGACTAGTTTATTGAATACATGTAGTTACTTTTTTCTTTATGTTCTACTACATGGAATGAAGAAATTAACATGTCCCAACCTCTATGCATTATGGATGGTTTTCCCAAATTTAGAACCAAGACTAGTATCATTGTCAAGAAAATTTGAGAATGCTTAGTCACATATGTATTATGGATCGATGATATGTTAAAGTTAATGTTAGAAACCAAAGTCACTGTTGAGAGGGACAGGTGAACCAGTAATGATAGAAACTACACAAGTTTAAAACTTTTTCACCAATATATTAAACAATTAATATCCCATCACATAATTCATAAATATGAACATTCAACTTCATTAGAAATAAGCACATAAGATCCATAACACATATGCACAGTGAGACACAAATTGTCACATCACATAGTAACACAAAGATATCTGGTGGAAAATTGATTTTGGGTCAAAAACCACTCTTTCTACTATTGCGCTACTCAAAATATTTTATTATCTATCAAGCAAATCATTACATAGAGATCTTAGCTAGCTACTATTAGTAAGGAAGTCTCTTTCTCAACTCATGACTTTGTTGACAACCATCCGTTGGAAGCCTCCACAACCAACAAGCCTCACCCAACCACTACTGGACTATGGAGAAAACTACTCCATGTACTAATTTTGTCAAAGCCACCCAACTCCTCTCCTCTATGTGGTTCTCATTTCAAAATATTTCAAACTGGAACCAATATGAATTTCTCAACTTGAACATCACAACAACTTGTCTTCTCATTAGCACAAAATCAACATAAAAAGTAAACTGATAAAAATAAATACAACAATACCCACTCAATCACTGCAAAATCCCAACAAAAAAATATGTTGTGTGCACAAATAATAATCTGATGAAAATACCAGAGGCATCCATACACACGCAACAACACTATACTTTGTCAATCGACATGTAAAGCAAGCATTGAACATAACACCTGCAATAACAAATTGTTAGCCATCAATCCCTTGTTAACATATCTGCCACATAAAACAATTCTCCCCACAATTTCTTCAAACCAACCCTTCAATCCCTACATAAAAACATTTTCTATCTGCTCTCTAGAGATTATCTAGAAATCTTCTTGGATCTGTTGTAGCTACTAAAGAATAAGCATTCTCTTCTTAGCACCCCATGCTCACTCTCACTCTCACACAACAAGAGATCCAACCAAATAGCCCCATAGCAATCACATATTTATAATTTCCTGAGATGGTTAAATCAATCATTTCCTCGGATGATAGAGCACTCAGAAATCCTTTTCACATCATTGATTTTTCTTGGATCTAACTCCTTGAATTGATCAAGCCACTAAATCCAGTTCATGAAGGATATTTTCCATTTTAATCGCTTTCTATAATATCTCTAACCATTTCCAACCTTTACATGGAAACTTTCAAACAATATAGTTAGAGAACTAATAAAACACCTGAGATGCGCGAGGAATGTAGAGAAATTCTAGTTTAATCTACAGTTGCATGGACTTAACTAGAAAATATTTGTTTAAAGGCTTACACCCACACCCATGACACTAGTAGATCTCAGCTAAAGGCTTACATCCGCACCCATGACACTTTCTCCCAATGGTTGTGGCAAAGCATATGGAAACCAACTCCTCTCAGTCTAGAACTCTATCAAATTGTCTGAATAGCTTCACCAACATTTGTCAGACTTGCCCAAGCCTTGAAAAGTCTCAGAAAAACTTTGCAACCTCTGTTCACCTTAGTAAGCCTTCCTCAGCTATTCATTTGCAGCATCTCAAAACATGTACTTCATCACCTTGTTCTGCAACTCCATTTATAGCTCAACTTCAAATGTAGGCATTAGACAACATAACAACCTTAATACATTATTCCAAACACCTGGAACTCACTAATATAAGGCATTAACCTCTCTGCAACAATCAATATCATGAAGTACTAAATGACCATAATTCTGCGAGGAACGTGAGAGTCTAGTTGTCCAACCACCTCTACATCAAGTTAATGATAGCCATCTCCAGTAGATCTCCATGCTAACTATGAACCAACAAGGTCATAAGGACCTCCATAAGTAGGTTGAAATCAATTCCAACAAACAAATTTTTCGTCATGCCAACATGCTCCCCCTTCGGCATTGATGGAAATCTCCTACCAGCACCATATCATCTATTATTCTCTCTCCCCCTATTTGAAATCAATGGCAAAGGGTAACAATCTGAAAAGATGGTTCAAAAACTTGGATAAGAAACCAATCATGCCAACAACATGCCTTTTTCCACTGAATACAGTCCTCCTATGGATGTACTATGGGCTACAAATGTCTCATCCAAGATGTTGTATAAACACCCCTGCTATAATCATTTTCTCCTTACCACATGCACGAGGCTACTCCATGTGGGACTATGACTCCATGACCTAGGAATGACATCAAAGTATAGGATTGTGCTTTGATTTATAGGGCTATATCATAAGATTACAAAATTACAACAATGACTCCAATATCCCACATACAATTGCAAAACATAACATATACCAGCTGAAACGTGGCTAAAATGACTCTTACATCTCTCTCTCTCAAGACAACCTTGACTCATGACCACACAAACAACATGATCCATGACTTACAACTCTCTCTGTTGCATGAACCACTCAACCAACATACTAAATGATAAACAATGATGATACAAGGCTTCATAATGAGTGTACAAGGCTATAACTCATAATTACAATGCTGTGACAATGCATATTGCAGCCCATACATGGTTAACATATGACAACTACCATGACTCTCTACAAATTCACCATTAATAGTAATAACTATGAGTAACCCTAAAACCATGATCAGGATCTAATAATAAGCATCTACATGCCAAAAAAACATATGCACATCCCTCACACATCCAACCACTCATTTCCTATCATGAGCAACACATGTCAACACTAGAAACCTGCATCGTTATTAGATAGTAGTAACAACATCATAAGAATCCAAAAATAAACTATAGCAACAACTCTTCATCAAAACATAGAAATGAGTAGAAAAATACTATTAGTCATCCATATAGCATGGATCCAACAAACAACAACATAATATCCAGTTGTGAAGAACAAGCAACACAACATAAAATCATTGTAAATAAATACCTGGTCCATAGAGAATCAACATCAAACCTCTAATCAACAAGTAACTAACATATGGCAAGATATGCATGCCATCAACACAACGTTTCTTTCTCTAGTAGGAACAACACATATGTGTCACAAGTAGCAATATAATCAATATCTCAACACCAATAACTTGATCCATACTCTCTCATATGCAACTCCATATGCAAGTGGTCATCTGATCTAAAAACAATAATTCAAAAACTCATACATAATAAACCCTCTTATTTGAGTTAGCAGCAGTAACCATGCAACCATATTTTTGCAACACAACCTCTAGGAGTAAAGTGATCATCAACATAGGTCAAGAATCTATAATGAAAACTCCAGCCATGCTCTATTGTAATAATATGTGAACCAGCAAGCAAAAAACTCATCATCAAAAAAAAGTATAGATCACGGCTTTGAACGCATGTGAGTAGGTAGTAAAAACACAAAACTACCAATCATCACCAGCATGTACATGTAGAAATTTTCAAAGTAAGGTATGCATGAGAAAAATTCGAACCTAGACACTTGAATGCTTGGACCTTGACTTAGTTGTGTAGGGCATGATAGAAATAAGCTACTCATCCTCATGAAAACATGATATCCAATAGAATACATGACTTCATGATAATACAATATGTGGTACACGACTCATGACGATACCTAAAGGATACTCATATAAATGAACTCTTGACAACACATAATTTTGACTAGCAATTCTCAACATACATGCATATTGAATATCCCTTCATGTGAAAAAACACTATCTAATGGAATACTATGCATGATGGTTTCAATGTAAGTGAATACATTTGTTCATTTCCATTCAAAACATCATCAAACTCTCCATGGAGTACCAAATATCCTGCATGAAATCAATGTCAAACATGCAAATCATGAAAGCCATGTCACACTCCCCCTAAGTGTGTACCATCTCTTTAGATCCAAGAGCATGATCTTCAACAAATGTTACCTGCTACACAACCTTTCAGTAGCATGCATGGCTAGGAAATTTTTCTTCTTTACGACATGATTGCAACCAATATCATAAATGAGATGCTCACAATATAAAAATGACATGCGATCCTTCAAACCTTGTAGAACTCCTCCTTGACTCATGCGCTCTAATTATATGCGTAATACAGATCTAATGGACCTAAAATAATTAGATGCATGATGCTGAAATTTCTTCTCTTAAATTCATGCATCTATCATGATTGGCTTCTATTGAATCTGTCTTCTATTAGAGACTGATAAAATATCTACTCCCCCTGAGTAGACTATATTTCTGTAGAATAAAATGCCTTTCCTTGAGGTCCTTTGGAGGTTTAATAATTCTAGCTCTTTGCTTATCATATTTTCTCCTCCATACCTTCTTTGTCTTCAATAGTGATCTTACTCCTTTTGTAGGCTTGAACTTGTCATCTCTGCAAGCAAGTGCTTTGTGGACATGTTTTCCACACTTGAAACAATAGTTATCCAACAATATTTGTTTTCATGACAAATATTTACATTCTATAGCTCGATATCCAAAATTATTGCAAGAGAAATAGTACCCATAAAATAAATGTGGATACCTTAGGTTTTAATTTTCTGGACCATAAAATCTTTGTTTGTTTCTTTCTCTTCTAAAGTGTTGCATGTAGTGACTATGATTTGCTTTCCTTTGTTTCTACTGATAATTTCTTTTCTTTCTTGACTTCCTTTGTTTAGGCTTTGCTTGAATTCATTGGTGTTGGACATATGCTTCTTTGCAATATGGTTGTCCTCTTATTTCTCCTTTTCCTTCATGGGGCATTATTCTCCTTCAAAACCCAATCTAGTCTTAATAAGAGGAGATCTTTGACTGATAAGGATCTCCTCAAAAATTATGTTTCTTTTCTCCAACTTTCAATATTGAGATAGTTGATTGTTGACTTTTTCTAATTCACATCTCAAGGAGGTTATTTCATCTTCTACTCTTGCATAATAGGCCTCCCAATATTGCAGTTTGTTTTTCAATATCTCATTTTACTTGTTGACTTCTTCATGTTGTCTCTTTAGGTCAATGATTTGCACAATATCACTCTCAAAGTTGCTCTCACTATCTCCTTGAGAGGAGTCTAGATCTGTTATTTCTATGAATGTGGAGTCTTATGTAATATTCTCCTTTTCTTCAAGAGTGTAGTGGGGTCCTTTAATGACTTCTTAAACTTGAAATCCTTCTCTTTTATACATACTATGCAATTTTTCCATGATCTCTTTTGCAATCCTACAGTGGATTAATTTAGCTACATCATGATCAGATAAACCCTTTATAAATATCTTCGTAGCTTCTTCATTGAATTCATCTTGTGTACCGTACTCAATTGAAATAAAAACATTCACATCAAGAGATATGAATTATGCTTCCAATCTCATTTTCCATAGCGCATATTTTGTTCCATGAATAAGAGGAACTCCATCTACTGCAAATCTTCCTTGGTTACCTTCCAGTGATGAAGTTGCACTAGAAGGAACTGGGCACCGATACCAATTTTTAGAAACCTAGGTCACTATTGAGAGGGGGGGTCAGTAGTGATAGCAACTACACAAGTTTAAAACTTTTTTGCCAGTATATTAAACAATTAATATCCCAACACATAAGTCATAAACATGAGTATGAAACTTCATCAAAAATCAACACATAAGATCCATAACACATATGCACAATGAGACACAAATCATCACATCTCTTAGGAACACAAAGATATATGGAGGAAAACCCCCTATAGGTCAAAAACCACTATTTTTGTTGTTGGCTTACTCAAAATATTTTATTATCTGTCAAGCAAACAATTACATAGAGATCTCAGTTGGCTACTACTAGTAAGGAAGTCACGTTCTCAACTCAAGACTTTGCAAACAACCATCCATTGGAAGCCTCCAAAACCAACAAGCCTTTCCCATCTACTACTGGACTATGGATAAAATTGCTTCATATACTGATTTTTCTAGAGTCACCCAACTCCTCTCCTCTATGTGTTTCTCATTTCAAAATATTTTAGATTGGAACCAGTATGAACTTCTCAACTTGAACATCACAACAACTTGTCTTCTCATTAGCCCAAAATAAACATAACAAGAAAAATGATAAAAATAAATATAGCAATACCCACTCAATCACTACAAAATCCTAGCAACAAAAATATGTTGCTTGCACAAATAATAATCTGATGAAAATACTAGTAGCAACCATACACACAAAACAACACTATACTTTGTTAATCTGCATGTAGAGAAATCACTGAACATAACACTTGTAGAAACAAATTGTTAGCCATAAATCCCTTGTCAAAAGATGATGTGTTACATAAAACAATTCTCCTCACAATTCCTTTAAATCAATCCTTCAATCCCTGTATAAAAACATATACTATATTCTCTTTGGAGATTATTTAAAATTCTGCTATGATCTACTATAGCTACTGAAGATTGGTCATTCTCTTCTTATCACCCCATGCAGACTCTCACTCTCACACAGCAAAATATCCAACCAAATAGCCTCATGGCAATCTCAAATTTATAATTTCTTGAGATGGTTAAATCAATAATTGCCTCAAGAGATAGAGCACTCAAAAATCCCTTTCACGTCATTAATTTTTCCCAAGTCTAACTCCTTGACTTGATCAAGCCACTAAATCGACTTAATAAAGGAGTTTTTAGTTTTAATCACTTTTTATAAGTTTTCTAACCTTTTCTAAACTTTATATGAAAAATTTTGAATGAGACAGTCGAAAAAACCAATAAAACACCTTATGTGCAAGGAATGCAAAGAAATTTCATGTTAGTCTACAACCACAAGGACTGAACTAGAAGATCTCAATTAAAAGGATTACATATAGACCCATGACACTAGAAAATATGGCTGAAGGCTTACAACCACATCCATGACACTCTCTCCCAGTGGTTGTGGCAGAGCATAGGGAAAATCAACTCATTTCAATACAACACTCTACTAACCTATCTAAACAGGTTCACCGGCATCTAAAGAACTTGTCCAAGCCATGACAAGTATTAGAAATAACTCTACAAACTTTATTCAACTCGGTAAGCCTTCCTCAACTAGTCATTTGTAGAACCTCATAACATGTACTTCATCACCTTGTTTTGCAACTCCATTTACAACTCAGCTTTAGATGTAGGAAGTAGACAACATGAAAACCTTAAGACATTGTTCCAAACACTTGAAACTCGCTAGCATAAGGCATTGAACTCTATGAAACAATAATATTAGTAAGGCTGATATGGCCATGCTTCTGCAAGGAAAATGAGATCCTAGTTGGCCAACCACATCTGCATCAAATCAATGATAGTTCATCTCTAGTAGATCTCCATGTTGACCACAAACCAACAAAATCATAAGGACCTCCATAAGTAGGTTGACATCAACATCAACAAAAAAACCTACCAGCACATCAACATGTTCCCCCTATGGCATTGATGGAAACCTCCTACCAACACCATATCATTTGTTGTTCTCTCTCTCCCCCTTTGACATAAATGGAAAAGGGTAAACATCTGAAAAGCTGGACCAAAAACTTTGATAAGTAACCAATCATGCCAACATCATTCCTTTTGCCATTGAATGTGCTCCTCATGTGGACGTACTAGTGGCTACAAATGTCTCATCCAAGTTGTTGTATAAATACTTTTGCTACAATCATTTTCTCATTGCCACATGCAAGAAGCTACTCCATGTGTGACTATGACTCCATGACCAGAGAATGACATCAAAGTACATGACTATGCTTTGATTTATAGGGATATATCATAAGAAATATAAAAGTACAAAATTGACTCCATTAGCCCACATACAACTACAAAACATAACATATACTATTTGAAACATGGTTGACATATCTCTTTGTCAAGACAACCTTGACTCATGACCACACAAACAACATGACCCATGACTTACAACTCTCCCCATTACATGGACGACTCAACCAGAATTCTAAATGATAAACAATGATGATATAAGGTTTCATAATGAGTGTACAATGTTATTTCTCAAAATTACAATGTTGTGACAATGGATACAACAACCCATACATTGTTGACATATGATAACTCCCATGACTCTCTACAAATTGACCATTAATAAAAATAACTATTAATAATCCTACAACCATGATCAAGATCTAGTAATAAGCATATGCATGCCACAAAAAAATATGCACAACCCTCACACATGCAACCACTCATTCCCTGTCATGAGCAACACATGTTAACACTAGTAATTTTCATCATCATTAGTTAGCGGCACCAACATCATAGGGATCTAAAAATAAACTATAGAAATAACTCTCCATCAACACATAGAAATGAGGAGAAAAATACTATTAGCCATCCACATAGCATGGATCCAACAAAAAACAAATTAATCTCTAACTGTGAAGAAAAAGTAGCACAACATAGCATCATTGGCAATAAATACTTGGTCCATAGAATAGCAACAAGAAACCTCTGATCAATAGGAAACTAACATATGAAAAGATACACATGCCATCAACATAACCTTTCTTTTTCTAGTAACAACAACACATATGTATCAAGAGTAGTAGTATCGTCAGTGACTCAATACCAATAATTTGATCTATACTCTCTCATTTGCAACTCCATATGCAATCAATCGCATGACCTAAAAACAAGAATGCAGTAGCTCCATACACAAGTAGCCCTCTGATATGAAAACAATAAAGTCAACAACAGTAACCATGCAACCATATTTTGCAACACAACCTCTAAGCATAAAGTGATCATCAATATAACTAAAGAATCTATAATGCAAACTCCAACCATGCTCTCTTGTAATAATATGTGCACCAACAAGCACAAAACACATCATCAACAACAAGTAAAAATCATGTCTTTGAATGCATGTAAGTAGTTAGTAAGAACATAACACTACCAATCATCACTAGCATGTAGATGTAGCAATCCTCAAAGTAAGGTCTACATGAGAAATATTTGAACCTAGACACTTGAATGTCTGGATCTTGACTTAGCTTTGCTTGGCATGATAGAAATAAATCAACTCATCCTCATGACAACATGATATCCAATAGAATACATGACTTCACGATAATACAATATGTGGTACATCACTTATGAGGTTATATAGCATACACTCATTTAAATGAACTCTTAACAACACACAATTATGACTAGCAATTCTCAACATACATACATACTGAATATCCCTCCCTTCATATGAAAAAGAATTATCTAATTGAATACTATGCATGAGAGTTTCAATGTAAGTAACAACATATGATCATTTTCATTCAAAACATCATCAAACTCTCCATAGAGTACCAAATATTATGCATAAAATTAGTTTCATATGTGCAAATCATGAAAACCGTGTCAATCTCCCCCAAAGTGTGTGCCATCTCTTTAGATCCAAGAGCATGATCTTCAAAAACTGTCGCTCCTTGCACAACCTTTCAATAGCATGCATGGCTAGGAAATTGATCTTCTTTACAACATTATTTGCAACCAATATAAAAAATGAAATGATAATAATATAAAAATGACATGCAATCCTTCAAACCTAGAAGAACTCCCCCTGGAATCATGTGCTCTCCTTCTATGCCTCATACTAATATTGTGTACCAGAAATGATTATATGCATGATGCTAAAATGTATTCTGTTAAATGCATTCATTTATCATGATTTGCTTCTAGTGAATCCATCTTCTATTGGGTACCAATAAAATATCTACTTCCCCTAAGTAGACTATCTTTCTATAGAATAAAATTCCTTTCCTTGAGATCCTTTGAAGGTTTTGTTACCACCTAGTTTGAACCTCAGGGTGAAGGAATGCAATGGCAGGGTAACCACAAACCACGCTTAGCCAAGTAGCTTGCCCTACTAGGCTAGGAGAGGGCTCTCTCCATAAGGATCTCAGCCAAGATGACTGGATTAGGAAAATCCTATTAGGTTAGGTATAGTAGCACAAGGTTTGATTTGATTTTTAAAGGGTTTTGCTGGATTAGGAGGAGCCAAACAGTTAGGGCAAGGAAATTAGGTCAAAACTGCAAGGTGTTCGATGGGCCAATCTAGGCACAACGCTCAACACTCTAGGGTTTGATGGGTGATGTGATTAAAGATAGGTAAGGAACTAGAAATAGCATGTAAGCAACATGGATTCTTCCTAAACTGAAGAAAACATAGACTGTGAATATTTTCCCAAAACAGAGCATAAAAATTATGGGTTCTTCCTATCAACTTGAAAACATCGACTTAAAGAGTATGAAATGATGAAATGGAGTCAATAATACATTTTAACACATGAAAACATAAAAATAAAAAATAAAAAATAAAAAAAATAAAATAAAAAACAAAAAATTAAAAAAAAAATTAAAAAATTTAAAAAAAAAACTGAATTTAACATCATACCACATGGATCCCAAAGAAATAGCTACAACTTTTCATTAATCTCCTACTAAAACTGATACAAAATGATGTCTACTCAAAGCCTAAGCATCCAGCTGAGTCCAACCCTTTACAATGAGAAAGAAGAAGAATATATAGACATTGTTTCAACCTCCTCCCATCCTCAGGGGTCAAATCCCTAATATGAGGATCTAATCTAACCAAAACTAAACAAGAAACTGGAATCTAGGCATCCTAACAACTTGCCTCTAAAAGTGAGGAAACTAATTCATTTGCCCTCAATATGACTTTTAATCTAATGAATCTACCTTCTAGTACTTATTATCCATTATATTTACATGCCTAGTCATCATTTACATCATTAAAACACCATCTATGAGAGGAAACCCAAAATTACAGTCAAGGCATAGTGAAATAGATAGTCAGCACAAATTTTGTCCTATGCGCAGCGCCCAAGCCCTATGCACAATGCTTTTTTCAAGTCCATTTTGGAGGCCTTCCTGGTGTCAAAATTGAGCTCATGATATCACATTGGAAATATCTTCAAGTATTATTTCTAGAACATCTTGAATTTCTTCATTTGAATCTCATTTGACCCCTCAAAGCAGATTCTCCCAAGATTGCTTCTATGTGTCCAAAAAAGGGCAGAAAGGTCATTTTTTGGGTTTTTTTTTTACCTTTTGGTTGACCAGTTCTACTCTAAAAGCTTAGAAAATGATCAAGGTGCATGTACTCATCATTCTGAATCCAAAAATGCTGACCATTCCCTCATTGGATTCCCCTAGGAAAAGCGCAGTGCCACATAGAGCCAAAACTTTTGTGTCAAAAATTGCCAAATTCTTCAAAAGGAAAAAAATTATTCAAAACTTGCTCAAAATTTGTGGAAAATACCACCATTAAGTATCTTGATCAGCCAAGGAAGCTTTAGCAAGCAACCTAAGCCTGTCATCATCCTTTTTGTCTTTGAGTGCTTGTTTTAGCCTTGTTTTCATTCACTTGACCCTTATGTTGCAAATATTGTTCTGGGTCTTGTAATGGCGAGCTATGTGCCTCATGATTCGATTGTCCTTGTTGGCCTTTTGGAGCAGACTATCTAAATGCAAATTGACCCTATCAAGCCAAGTTTCTCTATCCTCCTTATTGGCTTGTAGGGGCCTGACCCAGGTTTAGAGGTGATTTAGCCAAACAAATCCCAGTACTACTGGCCGTTTCGGCAACAGTCCGTGGAGCGCAGACTGAGGTCTCACCAGAATTAGTATGGGAGGGTGCTAGAACTAGGTTTCCACACCCTAGAGATGTTTGATGATTTTAATTTGTCTGTAGTTTGACCCTATGTGCACTTCGCTATGCGCACCTATCAGTACCTCGCAGCCTGCGATAATGCCCTCGCACAGCCCTACTCGAGGCTCGAACAATGTTATTACCTGAATTATTACAATTAACCCGATATTAGTTGATCACTTAGCTTATTTGTATGTGTTTAGTTATCCTTAACAGTGTTCAACATTCATATAAGTGCGCGCGATAAATAAAACAATATTAATGCATAAAGTATCCAACAAAAAATAGCACAAGAACAGATGCACAAGATTTGGAGTAAACTTCTCTTTATTATCCTTCTTCCTTGGTTACAAACTTGACTCTACCTTGCGCACTCAACTGCAGGGATTTGTGCACTCAGCTGTAGGGGTCTGCGCACTCAGCTTTGGACTCTACTAGGCCTTTGCGCACTCAGCTGCAAAGCCCTCTTCCTACTACGATGACACAAAGTGCTTAGACTCTTACTCTATGCTTGCTATCTTCTAGACTCCATTTTTTTTTTCTACTTTCTTCTTTCTCTACTTTACAGCTTGTAGCCTTGCTCTATTTATAAAATCCAATGGTCTGTGGACCATGGGTAGGTTGACACTAAATTAAAACAAAGGGCAAAAAACCCTATGACTCTAACATACAATTTGCGCTCTGGACTCGCAATTCATGGAGTCTTTACAACAATAGTACTCAAAACTTGTGGTTTCAGCCCCAAAACATGTTGTGAGGTTGAACATGTTTGTGGTTAGAGATAACCATAAACAAAAAGATGAAGCAGAAATAATACTTTATTTCATTAATGTAAAATACTGAAATATGCTTACAAACAGGAATGGAAATAAACCAGCTAGGCAATGGTAGCTTATCTCTGAGAAGAGATGTGGCAGCTACATGCCTCTGAACTGTCTTAGAATGAGGCTTAAGGGCATTTTAATTATTGAACAATAAGAGAAAACCCTAAACAACCAAAACCCTAACCCGAGGAGATGTAACACCAAGAGTTTGTTGGCCCTATTGGGGTGAGTTGGATAGCCAACTTCCTAGGGTCGCAAATTGGTCATATTATCTCTGTTTGACATGCATGATAGGCCATTGGAAAGATCTCTCCGAGGAATATGAAGAAAAAGATGACTCTAGACAAAAAATCGTTGGCAATAGATTTCCCAAAATCTACCAAAAAACATCGTTTAGGGCCTCAAAACAGCTCTGGAAGTTTAGGACCCGAAAAACTGCTAAAAATAGTAAACTGTGCTATAATTAAGGAAAATAAAAAAACTGAAAGAAGCACTAGATCCAAGTGGAATTAACGGGTGGCCACCAATATCCACCTGGATCATTCTTCCCCCCTTAGGAAGAAATGGTCCCCATTGCGTTGAGTTCCTCCATGAGATGAGGGAACTTCTGTTGAACTTGGTCCCTGGTGAGCCACTTGCCCTGGTAAAGGAGTTGGCCTGCTTTGAAAAATCGATACAGTTGGATATTCTACTAGAAAGTGTGCTTGATCTCTATGTCCATGATCCGATCAGCTGCAGCTTGTTCCATGCAATCTGGATTTAACTCTGTGGGTTTGAGTTGTTCTGCAATGTCGGATGTGTCTAGTAATGGTGGAAAGTATGGCCGAAGGTGGTCCACATTGAACACTATGTGCAAGCCAAGGAATGGGGGAATGCTGACCTCAAATGCATTTTCTCACATAGCCTTGGTAATGGTGTAAGGACCATATCATAGTGGTCTGAGTTTCTGATAGGCTCTAGTAAGCTATTCCTTTTGCAAATGCAACCAGACTTTGTTGCCCACCTAAAACTTGTGTGGCACCCAATGTTGATAAAGTTGTTGCTTGTACTTGGCATTTGATTTCTCCAGAATGTCATGGACCTACTGGTGAATATGTTGGATGTGCTCAATGAAGCTATTTGCCTTATCTGTTTCAGACTAGACATGAGCCGAATCTGCTTGAGTAGCTACTGTTATCACTCAAGTTGTTCCCTACCTCCTTTAGGGAATACGGCCGAGGTAACCAATAACCAATCTTTTAGCTGTAGGTCCTAGCCTACCTGCAACCAGAGAGGGCTCTCTCTTTGTAATTTAGTTTTGTTTATTTGTATTTTAGGCTAGTTATGATGAATAGGGTTTGGTTTTAAGTTTGGAAGATGACATTCAGTAGAGAAAGGTAGCAAGTTAAGAGAAGTTCATACCATTGGGTTGATGGAGTGTAAGTAAATAAATTTCTAAGTATGGTTCCTTTGGCAATAAGAAAACTACAGAGCAAGATAATTAAACACAAAACAATCTTTGAAATTGAAGTTAGATGAAATGAAGCCAAAGAATGAAAGGCAATCAAGAATCTTTCATTCTGTTAACAAAGAGAAATTGCATAAACATTATCAGGGAGCATTTAAGAATTCCTTGATGATATTTAGAGTGAAAGAACCAGGGGGACAAGAGAAATTAAGAATTCTTGCCTATGCTAGTCCTGTAGAAAACATTTAAAATTGCAAGAATTGAACACAAACTACAATGAAGTAAATTCTGGGTTATTCTTCTTTCATGTAACTTAGAACATGATACTTAGATGATAAATAAAGATGAGTACAATAACATAAGAGTTAAGAAACTTATTGGTCCATGCATTAACACGAGAATTCTGCAATAATTCTTTTTCCATCGATTTCAGACTCAGAAAATTCACTAGCAAAGCATTCCAGCAATTTTATTTACGAAGAGTTCTCAAAAATATACAACGCAAGTCCAGAATGATATTCACCAGCCAACAATAATACATTTCTTTAACAAGTATATATAGAAGTTTACAAAATATCCCATAGGGAAATATCTGGACATAAATTTATCCATCTACTCTAGCAGAAATAATAACTAATGTGGAAAAAACGCGCAGCAATAACTAAGGAAATAAATGCACTTTATTGGCTGTTGCAGGTGTCCTGTTTGCTGCTGACCCTTTGACCCTGGTAGTCGGTGGATGACCGCTTTGCTGTTGTGTTGTCCTGGACGTGCTGTCATTTGCCACCTGTGTAGTTTGTTTGAATGCCTTTTAGCGCTAATTTCATCCACTGTCGATTTGAATTTTCGATCGCAGAGCCATATTATACAATTTGCTTGTTACACAGACAATAAATAAGAAGAGAATCAAAACTATTTTAGAATCTCAAGCAGGCTTTGCTACCATTCCTCTGTTGGTAGTTGATGCTTTCTTAATTTGAATAATATCTCATCAGCTTCAGTGTATGTGTAATAATTTGGCCAAATTGGAAAGAGGTGTGCTATTTCATGCTCAATGTAAAACAAATCTTCCAGTTTATCATATAAACTCTGCCCTGTGGGAGGGGCTGCTTCTTCTGTGCTACTTGACGATGTTGTAATTTGATTTTGCAGATAGGTACTCAGTCTGTTTGCATATTGTTCCTGTTTTAGTAGCCTTCCAGTGCTAGTGACTAGGCTGGGTAAACCTTTGCTTTACAAATTTGAAAGCTTCTGTCTAAAGGCATTTACCTCTGTCTGCATTTCTTGGCATTTTCTTTCTATAGTTTGGACAAAATTTCTCATGATCAGCACCTTCTTGACTCTTACAATAGTCTATGTGTTGTTTTGGATGTTCAATGCTGCCAGCTGCTCACCAGTATGAGTATTCAAAAAGTGAATCAAGTGATTGGCTTGCTCAGGCTTATCTACCAATAATGCTCTGGCCTTATGAGTTTCATATTGAGCTACTGCCATCAATTCTATCTGATCAAAAATGGTTTGTATTGTTGTCCATTGATCAGCAAGAGCTTGGCCAATTTTATTCCACAAAATTGTTTTTATCTCAGTCAAGGCTCTATGGAGAGTGAGGTCTTTCTCCAAGGCCTTTAGCTTGTTTTCTAGGGCCTTTACTTCCCTCGTCTTCTCGACAACTGTCATCTTTGATTTATCATAACTAGCCTCAATCTTGGCTAGCTTTTCCTTGGTCTCCTTCATTTCTGCCATTTGTAACTCGAGAGCCTTAATTTCTTTCATCATGGCTTCCATGCTCAAGTTGGCCTCTTGCAATGCTGTTGTTGTAGTTGCTGCTAAATTTGAGGCACCTACTACTGAAGTTGAATCTTGGGGGAGGTGCTGTTGTAGTGACTGTTGTAGGAGGAGCTGTAATTATTAGAGCTATTTGGGATGGTTGAGGGGCCAACTCTGGTTGTTTCCCTTGTTGAGCCTCTTCCAATGCTTTCTTTGTGTCCAATAGCCTTTGGTTCATCCTCATAAGCAGGCTAACCACATCCTCTACTTCCTGTTGTTGCGCCACTTCTGCAGTTTGAGGATGTATGGTAACTGGCAGCTTCATTTGTTTTCTCAGGGTTGCTATGTCTTCCTCCTTTTTTCTGATTAAGGCATGTGTGCCTTTAGGATCTTTAGGATCATGTCCCAACTCTATAATGATTTCTTCCAAGGATTTTATCCTATTATCCTTGGCCAATGATGAGGCTTTTTCCAACTCTAACTGGGCAGAAGTATTATATAAAGAATTCTGCAATCTATGGGCCATTAGAGCCTTATCTACTAATGTGGAATAAACCATTTCTCCAGCCTGCTTATGTAACTCAATCTGGTCTATTGGATGTATGTCTTTTGCCAGGACCTCCAGATTGGTTCTGATGTAGTCTGCAGCTGACTGTGGCTATTGTGTAGTAGGTCTGAAGTGACTAAGAGTCATCTTCCCTTCTTGCATGTCATATGCTGCCATCAATCTTTGTTGATTTGTTGGTGCCATTCTCATCAACTAATTGTAAAGCTGAAACCTTATTGGCTCGTTTCTAGCTTTGATCTCTGTGAATGCTCATTTGATATTCGAGCCTTGCCTGGTCTGCTATTTGGAGGATGAAACCTCCCCACCTGGTTGTCTCTCTTGCTCCTACTGAAAGGAGCTGGCCGATGTTTCCAAAACAGGAGGGATCTATTGTTCAGAAGTTCCCTCACCCTTGATATCTCCTATGGTTTATTCTGTAATTTCCTCTTCGACATAGGGGTTTAGTCTCTATCTCTTTTCCCCTTGCTGATCTGTGGATGCCCCTGTGGGTGTGCCCTCTGTTCTGTCCCTCTTTTTACCTCTTTCCTCATTATGAGGAGTTTGCAGCACAAGGATTTCAGGTGCCTTTGTTTGTGTTGAAGGGCTTTGTTCTTGACCCTTTTTCTGATTTGAGGATGGTTTCTCTTCCATTGTGCTTTGTTGTTCTGAGTCCTCAATGTCCTTGCCTTTCCCTGCAGGTAAAATTGTTTCTTTAGCTGGTTGCCGTGAAGGTGTAGAAGTCGATGTGCTTGCTCCAATCGGTTGAGGCTGTGTGAAGGTGACCTGTGCAACATAATCCAGGTCAATTCTTTTCTCAATTTCTTTCATATCTTTCTCTAATTTTTCCTCTTCAGTAAGCTCTTCATCATCTAATGTGCCCTCTACCCATTCTTGTTGATTAGCATATTGTTCAATGTGGGGATTGGCTTGGTGCACATATCCTGAAAGCCTGTGTTTGATTCTTCTAAGGCTTATGAAATGTTCAGGGTCATATGGTGCCCAGTAGAAGCTTTGTTTTAACATGAGCTCTTGTCTTAGCATATTTTGTGCATCCTTCCATGCTTCTTCCCTTTTGTTGAAAACAAAGGGACCCAATTGATGTCTGATTTTAAGTTGTGCCTTCTTGTTTTTCCCATGGAAATGAGTCAAGTCTGCATTACTGAACTGCCTGAAATATTCCAAGGCAAAAAGTCTCATGGGGACATATCTTGGCAGCTTATAGGGAGACAAATCACACCCATAAATTCTGATCCCTGTGTGGTTTTGGTAGAAGTACCAATCATCAATGTTGTAGCCTTTTGAAAGATGCAAGATTCTTTGCATTTCAGCAATCAGTCTACCAGGAGGAGTCATCATTAATAGGCAAGTGGCTGGGTAGATGAATAGGTCAACAAATTCACAATATATGTATGGAGAATAGTGGACTTCATGGAAAACTCAGGTCCAATAGATGACAGATCTCCTTTCTCCTTTTGAGTCTAGTCTCCTAAGAGGAACCTTGAAACTATCAAGGTGATAGTATAGCAGCAGATGGTAAATGTAGGAGGTGTATTTAAACACTCTTTCTCTCTCCATCATCATGAATTGCTCATGTATTTTGTTTGCTATGAAGGTGGCATAGTCATACATGACAGCAGGGAGCTGTCCTGGAGTGAATATGGTTAAGAGCAGAAATACAGTTTCATCCACAAATTCTCCTGTTTTGCATCCTAGAATGTAGGAAATCATATCTACCATGAGCCTGCCTGTTTCATTAAATGAGACCTGATGATAGATAGGAGGATGATCATACTGGCACTGTGGATCCATAAACAGCTCACTAACTCTTGATATTTCTGCCTTAGAGAGCTTTGCACCCTGATCAAGCAAAAGTTTCATTGTAAGGGGAACCAAAGGCTGAGGTGGCTCAAAGTTCAGCATTTCATTTATGGATTGAGGAGTGATATAGAATAGCACAGACCCATCTGGACTGAGAATTTCTCTCTGAGTGGGGTCATAGTTTGCATGAGATAGATGAATGAAGTCAGGAAACACATTGACTGACAGGAGGAAGTAGATTGGCATACTAGATTGCCAAATTCCTAGGATGTCAGTGTTATTTCGTGATTGTTTCTGAATTGGCACACAGTTTTGAGGTGAGAATTAAGGCCCATCATATCCTTGATCTGGAAGTCTCTGTGTACCAAAGGTAACCATTCTAAATCCACGTGTGGAGCATTCAAAGGGGAAATGTTCAGAGCTACTGGAGTCTCCATGTTTTATACTGCTTGTATTGATTTCAATATAGGTGTAAACAGCAACAGGAAGTAGAATTTAGGCTCTGAGGCTATTGTCAGGAGTATGAAAACTGATTTTTTATTTCAAACCAACCTCACTGTACAGAGTTTATGGTAAACAACAAACTTGCAACACTTTGACTGGGTTTTTTACATAAACTTGTTGAATTGCAGGCTCTGTGGATAGAATGACGAGACGATGGAGTTTGAATTTTGCCCAAAGGGGCAAAAGTTTGCAAAGGGAGATGGAAGCCGAGGGTCTCCCTTTAAATAACCGATTAACACAGAGGAAAGAGGGTGCTCGATCACTTCAAATCAATGCTTGGGCAAATTTTTGGAGTTTGTAGGCGAATATGGACGTAAAGTATGTTGGAATGGCTCGTTTGCAGAGGGAATGAGTTCAAATTTGCAGGTTTGTTGTGAATTAACAGCTCAAATGGTGTATGCAGGTTAGTGAGAAATCGGTAGGAGCGCCTTTGGAAGCAAATCACAGGTTCTTTTGGCAATTTTAAACAGAGAACTTGAAAAACAGGGCTTTCAGGCTAAAATAGGGATAAATACCTGTTTTTAAGGCGCCGAGGACGGTTAGCAGGCACAGCTTGGACTGCGGAGTCGATCTATGGAGTCGAGTTGGTAGGTTGATGTACAGTATAAGCTCCGGAAGCGATTTATTAGTGAAAGTGCATGCAAGTTGTTTGTGGATGCAACAAATAGAAATAGGCGAAAAATAGTCGTTTTCACGACTTTTTAACTAATTTTGGACCTTTTGGCGCTTTTTGCGTTTTTCTAGGATGACGTCATCATGACGTCCTTTTTGTCATGTAGTGGGTACGGCAGGTGTCGTGGCAACTGACGTATGTGATGACGTAGCATATGACACGGTGGCGGGGTGGTGACGTCAGCGGATGACATGGCGCAGGTACAGTGCAGTGGCGGTGACGTGGATGCAATGTCATCTGGTGACGTAGGCAAAAGGGGAGGGCAGTAAGTGGTTTCCATCAGACCACCTTTGGTACAGGAGAGGTAATTGTCAGAGGCGGCTCGATGCAATCGGAGGGCGACAAGTGTCCCGGTGTACGACGATGAAACCATCGACCATCGGGTATTAACGTACTGCTACTAAGGGGCGCCCGATATAGATGAAGATCGTCGGATCTGAGGAAGGCGATCCGACGGCAGACAGAAGGGAGATGCGACCGAACATTAGCAGAAAAGCGTGCACGATAGCCTTGATTTTTGCATAGTTTCGGGCAGGTTTAGACCTTAGGTTATAGGTTTAATATGTGTTCAGCGCCAGACTATGGTTATTCGTTTAACCAAATATTAAACGAAATCCAAAATGAAATGCATGCGCGAAGGGTAATAGGGTATGGTTTGGTGGGAGGGTTTGATATGGTTATTTATTTAACCAGGTGTTAAATAAATCCCAAGGGTTAATGAAGGTGGATGGGATAACATAGAGTCCCAAATGGATCTAATGTTTCCCGAACTTATATTATTTGGCTATAGTTGCCATTTGGAAGGGATATTTAGATTTTTTGTGTTTTAATATAGTTTTTTGTAGAATAGGGGTGGGAAAATGATTTAGGGAGCTAGATAATATGGTTAGATGTTAATATGAGTTCTATGGAATGAAAAGGAATGGATGCATGCTAAGGAAATGAAAGAGTATGGAATGACCCTTTTTACACCAGAAATATGGTTTCTTCCAACTGAGTGAACTTAGAGTTCTACTTGGCTTTTTCCATAAAATAGAGTGAAAAGGACCATTGGGCAGATCCCAAGGTCCTTGAGGGGATGTTAGTGAATGACTCTTGGGGGAATGAGAGGGGAAGTTAGCCATGCTTCCACTGTTGTACCACCAAACAACTGCCATGGTGCCAATTCCATAAATGAGATGAGTCCTTCTTGACAAGACAAAAAGTAATGACCAACTTTGATCCAAACTTAAACAGGAATGCAACAAATTACAGAGATAACCATATACACAAAGATGTAGCAGAAATAATACTTCATTTCATTAATGGAAAATACTGAAATATGCTTACAACCAAAAATGGAATTAAACCAGCTAGGGCGATGGCAGCTTATCTCTGAGAAGAGATGTGTGGCTACATGCCTCTGAACTGTCTTACAATGAGGCTCGAAGGCCTATTTATTGTTGAGAAACAATGGGAAAACCCTTCACATTCCAAAACCTAACCCTGGAAGATGAAACGCCAAATTGTGGGCCCCGTTTTTGGGTAAGTTGGTACATCAACTTCCCGGGGTCGCGAATTGGTCGTCTTATCTCCGTTTGACGCGCATGATAGCCCGTTGGAAAGATCTCTCCGAGGACTACGACGTAAAAGATGATTTTTAGTCACGAAAAATCGCTGGCGGTAAGATTTCCCAAAAAATGTCGTTTAGGGCCTCAAAACGGCTCCGGAAGTTTAGGACCCGAAAAAATTGCTAAAAATAGTAAACTGTGCTATAATTAAGGAAACTGAAATAACTGAAAGAAGCACTAGAGGGGATCCACGTGGAATTAGTGGGTGGCCACCAATCTCCACCTGGATCATGTTCGTCAGTTTGACTATGCACCTCAACAAAGGCTACAGATGGTGAACCTGTGGCCTGAAGGGAGCTAGTAGGCTATTTGGAAATAACTTTCCTGGGTCCTATTGAGAGCTGAGATTCGGCTTTCTTATAGATTTCGTCTATGAAGGTTGATCGACCAAGGGTCACCGGCCCCTTAGCTTTTTCTAGCTTTGGTAAAGGTTTGGAATTTTTCTCTAGCTTTTTATGCTCAGTCATGCACTTAATTTAACTACTAAATCCTTCTTAAGTAAATAGCAGCAAATATGTAGGAAAGCGGGCAAAGGAGCAGGGCTTTTACATGCTCTGTATGTAGGTTCTTACCTTCCATTTTCAAAACCCAATTCTTGCCTAGAAAGTTCGTACACTACTCTGAAAAAAAAAAAAGAACAAATGGCTACACTCTTTCCCCAGCAACGGCACCAAAATGTAGAGCTATAAAAAGGGTCTCTTTCACCTCTAGTTACCTCACATTAATATGTCAATCCGGGAACATTTTTCTATTTCAAAGAGTGTCTCAGTCTGAGGCTTAGCATTTGTCATAGTAATGCTCGTAGTACAGCTGTTTTAAAACTACAAAAGTAAATTAATGCGTGTCTACAACTTAACTACTTCAAAAGGCTAAATCACACATTTGGATATAAAGCAATGCATCAGTCAAGGGTTCGGTAGCAATAACCCATTCCTTTCGTAACTGATGAGAACAGATCATGGGTCTGGGAGCCAGGTAGCAGATGCCGATGCTCACTACAGCCTAAGATCGTCCTTAACAAACAAGAAATGAAACGACAGGTAAAGAAAATAGCAAATCAGCAATCTTGAAATGGAACAACAATTCAGGAATGGAACAACAATTCAGAAATGGAACAGTAATTCAGAAAATGAGCAGTAACTAAGTTCAACAAGCTGTGAATCTATTCAATCACACCAAGCCAAACATCAATCCTTCGTTCTTAAAGATGTACACACACTATGTAATAGCACTACCTACGGATCCAAGATGGAACAACACTGAAAACCATATAAACACAACGTGCTTAATCTGACTCCGTTATCGCTCTAAGTAAAAGCATACGATTGCATCTCAAGATGAAAACAGTAATATCCAAGGATTCAATAATCAGGTGAAATCATAACTTCCAAGATAAATGTTGTAATGCTAAGGCACAATCGCATAAAACTCTATAATGGAACAACAGTATCCTGTAGAGATTAACCGTATTATACCAACACTTAAAGGAATGTTAACATGATGCAGCGTCAATACAACACTTTTGTTTGTAGGAACATTAAATCGGTTAAACACAACACCGCATGTAACATAAACTTTATAAAACACAACAGATTACCAGATCACGTTGATAAACAAACCACATAGAAACCACGCGTAATGGTACAAGAGCAAGTGTCCTCCAGGGCTGGGCCCTTAGCCTCCAGGGGTACACCGCTTAAGGTTGATCCAGGCTCAAAGATAAAAGAGTAACCAAGTCTGTATTAATGCATGAAGTAAAATTACAGTAACTCAAGTCTTAACAGAACATAACGATCATAGTCTTGATCTTCTTAAAATAAATTACATAAAGTCATTCCCCTCTAGCCAACAACATTATCCCTTATATAAGGATGATGACGGAGATATCTAGATGCAGAAATAGATAAAACAGCGATCCCTCAGGATCAAAGATCCTGAGGGATTTGCAGAATCGTTAATCCTGAGTTACTTCTTCTCTTTTCTGCGCCGAGCTGGTATCTCCGCTTCCTTTCCTGGGTTGGTCCGTTTTGATCTGGTTTGCACGCGGTTTCCCATCAAGGGGACAGCAGTTAATTCATCTTTGTCTTTTCGTTTAGGATGGAAACTTTCCATTTTTCCTCCCTCCTGTACATGGAAATGACAATTATCAGCGTTCTCCATTAATCTCACATGTTTCGTTATAATTCTTTATTATTTTCTAAGTTTTTAATGCAAAAAGGCTTATAAGTCCTAATGAAAAGATACTGAAATAACCATCAAAACATACCTTCTTTGATACTCCACATAAATTATTTCACAAATCATTTGTTAAACCTTCACTAAAAATTTCTACTTAAACTGATATTATGATTTACAATAAATTGGATAGTAGATAAATCATCATTAGATCCTCTTAATGATTCTCACTCATACTATACTAGTCGCTGTAATTTATTATTTAAAATATTAAAACAGGCTTGACAAGGAAAATAACAATTAGGAAGTAAAAACAGGTAGAAAGCATCTCACAAATCCTTTATGAAACCTTCACTAGCAAGTTCTACTTGAACACATGTTATAATTCACAGAAAACTAGATAGTAGATAAGTCATCATTAGATTCTCTTAATGATTCTCACTCATACTATACTAGCTACTGCAAATTTATAATTCAAAAAGTTGAAAATAGGAGATAGACAAACCACACATTTGTTGGCATTATGATACATATGTTGTACTTGATGGCAACCCACTCACCTTAGATGATAAATTATAGTGCAGAAAAGTTCACGGAATTTTATGCAGAGAAAACTTTATTTCATGTGGAGAAAAGTTCACGGAATTTTATGCAGAGAAAAGTTTATTTCATGTGGAGAAAAGTTCACGGAATTTTATGCAAATAAAAGTTTATAAAAGTTGATTTCATGTGGAGAAAAGTTCACGGAATTTTATGTAGAGAAAAGTTTATTTCATG
>APFE030753391.1:48792-66627 GCA_000404065.3 Pinus taeda
ACTGAAAAAACTGAAAGAAGCACTAGAGGGGATCCAAGTGGAATTAGCGGGTGGCCACCAATATCCACCTGGATCAAACTTGCTTCTGCAACCTCAAACTACCTACTCAGCCTAACACACCTAAAAAAAAACTTCTTCCTTGAGTTGGGTGCACTTAGACTAGCAAACCCTAATTGTCCTCTTTTTCTTTTGACTGTCCTCCTATCTAAATGTACCCTTATCTCTTCCAAGGGCCCAGATTAAGCAGTTGGGCTCCTTAAATTATCTACCTAGCTACTCATCTGCCAAGCTTGAACTGTTTGGGAAGATATGCATTCTCTATTCTACAATAGCAAATTTAAACATGGCATGGTCCAGATTGAACTGCTGGGCCATCCATCAAATGTGATAAGCAACAATACCTCAACATGGTGAATTTGCAAATAAGATAGCAATGGCATTTTGACTGGCCACTTTCCTGGTCTTTGGTTTGGGGTTCATTTTCAATATTTTTTCTAACCAATTGATATTCTTGCCCTTTGATTATTCTTTTAAGGCATACCCTCTTTTCATTTTTTAATTTTCTTTGTCTGTATACAAAATATGGAACCTTTGCAGCATGCAAGGATGAACATATTTAGCACTTCCACTGTCAATCATGAAAAATGAAACCTATTGGTATAGGAATCTAACAATGGCTCCACTTGGGGATGGCTTTTCCTGGTGAAAAGCCACGAACAGTAGGTCAGATTGCCTTATTTTTCAATTCTTACTGTATTCTGAAACTTCCTTGTCTTGGAGACCTTTGATCTGAATCTTTGTAGCTTGTATGCAGTACTTTTTAAGCTGATCTGTGTGAAATTGCAGCTCTGCTTCTTGCTGGCTTCTCTGAGTGCTTATCATCATCTTCATACTTCCCAATTCCTTTTCTTGATTTCTTATGTTGGACTCAAAATATACCTCAAAAAGTGATGCAGTTCCCTGATTTTTCTTCAAAATTTGCTGCATTTGGTTCCTTATCTGATTGCTATAAATGAAAAATGCTAAAAATACAAATATTTATGTACAATATGCAGTTGTGTTATGTTCATCAAAGGGGATCAAAATAATGTTTTAGCATTCTCCCATTGACTGGGCCTTCTTCAATATCTGTGCCATCCAAACTCCTCAAAAAATAGGTGTTGTTACCTTGTATAGACTGAATCACAAATGGTACTTTCCAAAGAGAATCAAATTTCCCATGTTTCCCTTTATCTTCCCTCCTGGAGTCCCATTTCAACACTTTGTTTCCTATGAAAAATTCTTCAGCTTTTGTTCTTTTATCAAAGATCTTCTTGAGTTTATCTTGTAGTATCTGAGTTCTGTGATATACTTCTTCTCTTGTCTACTGCAAGTGAATAGTTTGATTGATCCTTCTCTGAATGTCATTAGGCTCTGCTTGTATTTCTTGCAGCAACTTGATCACAAGGATTCCTAAAGAAGAGGGGAATCTTGCCTCCATTCCATAAATCAACTCATACGTGCTTGTTCCAATGGATCTTTTGGTGGTCAATCTATCTGCCCATAGTGCATTGACAAGTTTTTTATGCCAATTCTTTTTATTCTCTTCGAGGATCTTTTTGATGATGTTGATGAGGCTTTTGTTGGAGGACTCAGCTAGACCATTACCTTGAGGGTAATAGGCTGTGGAATGACCTAGGGTAATATGGTATTTGTGACAAAAACCGATCATTCTTTTGGACTAAAGGTAGCTGCATTGTCTGTAATGATATTTTCTGGACAGCCAAATCTAGATAGGATATTGGTCTCTAGGAATTGTATGATGATTGAGTCATTGGCTTGTCTACAAGGGATGGCCTCTATCCACTTGGTAAAGTAATCCGTGGCTTTCAAAATCCATCTATGTTAACCAGAAGATGAAGGGTGGATCTCCCCAATGAAGTCTAAACCCCATTGTTGAAATGGTCTTTCAGTTGAAATAGGTTTGAGAGGCAGGGGTAGCAACTTTTTCTTGCCTTCAAAGATTTGACATTTATGGCAAGACATTACAAATTTTTTAACATCAACAAATAGGGAGGGCCAATAAAATCCAGCCCTTACGATTTTATCAGCTGTTGATTTCCAATACAAGTGTCCTCCACAGTCTCCTGCATGAAATTCCTTGAGGACTTTGTCAGTTTCATCCAATGTTAGACAATTAAGCAAAATACCATCATGGTTTTTCCAAAATAACCCATTATCTAGGATACAAAACTTTGAAGCTTTCATTTTCAAGAATCTCTTTTTGGTTATGGATAACCCTGGAGGAGCTTGCAGGTTTAACAATATAAAACATATGTCAGTATACCAAGGTGATTGTAAAAAGGCTTGATTGATCTGTGGAGTCGCCATCTCCTGCTCGTTATCCAGTTCATTGATGTCTAGGGCTTGAAAGTTGGTTTCAGTCATTAGTTTGGCTAGCCCTTGTCCTTTTATGAGTTTTGTTGGCTTTATCTCAATGTCATATTCTAAAATGTTGGCTATCCATTTTCCCCTTTTACCTTCAATTCCTTCTTGAGTAATAATATCTTTAACCACTGCATTAGGAACATAGGAAATTATGTGAGAGTACAAGATATAAATTCTGAAATCCTTTATGGCCTTTACAAGAGCATATGCCTGTTTCTCCATGATTTGGTATTTGAGTGGGGCATCTCTAAGTGTTTTGCTGAAAAAAGAATTGGGTTTCTCATGTCCTAAATCATCTTTTTGTAATAGGACAACAACAATAGTATGCTCAAATGCAAAGGAAAATATTATAAAATCTTTATCAAACCTGGGACTTGTAAGAACAGGAATTCTTGTCAAAGCTATCTTGATTTCCTCAAAGGCCTGCTTGGCTTCTATTGTCCATTTGACTTTAGAATCTTTCTTGAGCATATTATTCAATAGTCTTATTAGCTCGGCCAAATTGGGAATGAATCTTCTCAGGAAATTGTTCTTGCCTAGAAATGCTTGTAATTATTTGATGTTTCTTGGATGAGGGACTTGAAGGATAGCTTGAATTCTGCCCAGATCTATCCTTATTCCATCTTTAGAGATTATGTGACCTAGGAGTTTGCCCTCTTCTAGGCCGAACAGTGATGTTTAATGATATGCCATATTTTCTGCAAATTAGGAACACTTGTCTGAGATGTTTTAAATGTTCTTGGTCTGATTTTGAAAAAGCAGTAAGATCATCAAGGTATATGACTAAGAAATCATGTATTTCCTTAGCAAAGGCTATGTCCATTTCCCTCTGAAATGTGGCTCCTGTATTCTTGAGTCCAAAAGGCATTTTGACATATTTAAAAGTTCCCCAGGGTGTTGTAAAGGCTGTTTTGTCTTGGTCATCCGGGTAAACTAAGATCTGATTGAATCCTAAGAAGCCATCTAACAATGAAACCCTTGAAGCCCCCACTACCCTTTGTAGGATATGATCCATTTTTGGTAAGGGATAGTGGTCTTTGAGAGAGACTTTATTCAAATTTCTCAAGTCAACACAAAGTCTTATCTCTCCAGTTTTCTTTCTAGTGGGTACTAGATTTGAAATCCATTCAGAAAACCTAATGGGTGCGATTATTCCATCTTGGTACATTCTTATGACTTCTTTTTCCATCAAGGGAAGGAGGACTGGATTAATCCTCCTCAGCTTTTGTTTAAAAGGTTTCTGGTTTTCTTTCAAGGGTATTGTATGTTGGATAAAAGAAGTGTCATAGGATTTAAGGTCCTCATAACTCCATGCAAAAACATCTTGGAACTCTTTAAACAACTAAATGTATTTCAGTTTTTTGTCAGGAGGTAATGTTTTGGAAAGTTTTATCATTTTAGGATTTTCTATGGTCCCAATGTTACAGTCCTCAATTTCTGCATTTAGGTGGTTGCATTTTTGGCTTTCTAGGAATGTCATTTGAGTCAAAAATATCTTCTAAGGGAGTTAAACCTGTGGGCAGGAAATTATCCTTTAGATCGATTACTTCAGATTCTTCCTCAATCATTTCACCAAAATCTGTTTGTTTTAGCTTTTGTAAGTTTGTACAGTCAAAGGTTATTGGATGCAAAATCAGATTTGATGTTTCAGCTGATATATCTGGTTCAACCTTATCAATGTGCTGTTGATCATCAATAGTGCTTGTGTCTATGTTTATACTTGAGAATTCTTCTTTCAATGTCAAGAAATTATTTATTTGGGTGTCATTCTCAAATACTTGCCAATTTTTCACATTATCTGGGATAGCAGGTCTGTGTTTAATCTCGGCACTGAAGTGGTGATTGGGCTCAAAAGGAAGTTTACAAGTGCTGGCAAAAGTTGCTAAACTATGTGCATGTAAGTTATGACTTCTTGGAATTTTAGTGAGCTGAAATTCTAAGAAGTTGTTAAGTAATTCAGTTGCACTCCTCTGTAAGACCTTAGCTTGATATTTTTTGTAACAAAAATTCCCTTCATTTGTTGCATAATTAAATCAGATTCCCCTAGAATTGAAATCTTAGTTGCCCCTAGACTTCTAATTTGTTTGAGACCCAATAGAAGGGATTCATATTCGGCCATGTTGTTTGTACATCTGAAATTTAGCCTATATGCATGACCTTGAGCATGGTCATTTTGCATGTTGTGTATCCAAACTCCTGCCCCTACTACTAATTTATTCACTGACCCATCAAACTCTAAGTACCATAAGATTTCTTGGTCATGAATAGCCTTAATAGTTTTGGAAGCTTGTTCAACGAGCAGGTTTGGGTTTTGTAACTCATATGATATGTGATTTTGGTTAGTTGTATCAATCATGTCAACAATCTTTTGGTTTTGGGCACTAGATTGTTCATTGATGCTTTCTGTTTGTGTTGTTTTCAGGAGCTTGACATCAATTTTGCGACACATGTCAGCATTGTATAAGATAAATGAATCCATGTCAGAGTGAATGGAATAGATGGGGAAGTTTTGGGGCTTTTTTTGACTGCTAACCACATATTTCATCAACGTTTCTCAGTATAATCTCTTTGGCTAGCCAAAGACTGAAATTGTGGCATAGGACATGTCTAGCTGCAAGGATCCTTGGAGTTTGGCACCCCAAGATCTGGACAAAAGCATACCATACTTAGGTGGAATTTCAACTACCACCACATCCATCAAGATTGTCTTGGCTGGATATTGGACTAAAGAAACACAAAGATCTTTTATTAGACCTAGACACCTGACCTGGTTGGAATCAAAGGAGAACAAGTCTTTGTAGGGCCTTGTGATGTCTAGATCTAGCTTTTCCATCACGGATTTGGGCATTAGATTACGGGAAGCACCTGAGTCAAACATTACATTGTGCAACACTTTGTCATGAATGTTTAAGCTCACATAGAATGGAGGAACTCCTTCGTCTACTAATTTACCATTGACTTCTAGACCGAAAATCAATTCTGGTTGGTCATCCAAAACATTGACTGCATCCCTATTCTCTGACATTTGCAGTGACCTATTGATTTTTTGTCTGTAAACTTCATGTTTGGCCAATTCAGAGAGAGGAATGGCTATTTTCAACTTGCCAATTTATGTTTCTAAGTTAAACGGTTTCTCTATCTGATTCTTTACATTTTGGGCAGCAAGCTTCTCTTTTTCAGCTGAGCTTTCCTTGACCTTCTCTTGGTTATGGGTGTTGTTATAAGGTACATCTGATTTGTCATTATTTTCTGGATGGCTATTCCACTCTTCTGTTAGAGAATGGGATGTGAATGAATGGTTGCTTGAAGGTTGCAAGTCTGATACATCTTCCACAGTAACTTCCTTTGGGTGTGTTTTATTAGAGGATTTTGTTGGGACAGCTTTATCCCTTGATTTCTTAGGCTCCTTAGTATCTTTCAGCTTGGTAGTTTCAGGCACATCTATGGTTCCGCTTCTCAATTTGTACTGTTTATGAACCTCATAGACTTCTGCATCATAGCCTTCTCTAAAATCAAATGACTCTCCAGATTTGGTTTGAAATTGGTTGAATTCGTGGGCCTCTTGGTCATCTTGAGTTAGGAAAACTTGTTGTTCGCTATCTAGGCCCATTAAGTTAATGTGAGGGTCCTCTGTGGGTTCACTTGAGGTTGAGGCCTCTGCATAATTCTCTTTAAATGGAGGTCTGATATTATGATCGGGGCCAGTCCTTCCAGTAGTAGGGTTTTGGCCTTTTCTAAAGTTTGGGGTTCTTGTTGGGTTACTTGGTTGCCCTTCTCAGGATGACTTTCTTTCAATGGTCTCTACCCTGTCTCCCAATCTATCCATTCCTTTGATGATTGCATCAAGTTTTTTCTCAAATGCTGAAGGTTCTTCTTTGAATGTTGTTCTTCTTTCAGTTCTAGCCTAGTTTCGTTTGGCAATCAAGTTTACTTCTACACTAACAACTACATTCTGCATGTCTACTAGGCTTAATGGGGCTCTTTCCCTCAACTGATATGCCATATGTAAATCAAATCCATCAGGGAATTTGATCAAGGCCAAGTCAGGTGGAGGTCTAAGGTTTTGTGGGATGGCATTGTATACATTGTTAAATCTAGCACAATAGTCTTGGACAGTTTCTTGTGGACCCCTTTCTAAATTGCCATATTCAGTTAAAATATGTAAAGGGTCTTTCTTCTTTTCCCATCTGTTTAAGAAGACTTGATATAGGGCCTCGGGATTGGCTATAGAGTTTGTAGTAAGTGACCTAAACCAGGTCCTTACATCACCAGTTAGACTTTGAACAAAGATCTTCATCCTTACATCATCATCATCAATTTCATAGTTTTCAAAATAGTACTGCATCTTCTTAGTGTGTTGTTGGGCTGTATAGGAACTAGCACCATCAAAATAAGTGATCTTACTTTGATAATCCTGAGGCATAGCCCCTGGATTTACAGGTAGCTGTAAAGGAGCATAACAATTTTCCATATTTACAGGGATAAATGGGACAACAGGACGAAATGGGACAGCTGGAAGAGTAGGGATGATGATGGATATATGTGTAGTAGATGGAGGAGTGGAGAAGGTGCTTTGAGAAGTGGATGAAGAACTAGGAGAAGTAGGAGTAATGTGAGGATGAACTGAAGCTTTAGCAGGGGTTGGAATATAGCTTTGTTGAACTGTCTCAGGGCTTGAATCAGCAAAATCTTCTTGTTGCTCTTGCTTCTTAATGATCTTAGGGATCAAATTGGGATTTTCAAAAATAGCTGGAGGATCTGGGTCAGGGTTTGACCTTGTGTAACGAGTTTTCTTCTTTGGAGCCAGCTTCTAGATTTGTTTTTGGTATTTTTCAAGGAATATTTTATAATCACAACTTTAAACAATACTTCATAGGAGATTCTTTTGGAAAATAGGAAGCTTGATATCTCCTTGACTATGTTGGAACAGGGAAACTGATTAGTTCCCCAGTGGAGTCGCCAATGACGTTATCACTCAGGTTGTTCCCTACCTCCTGTAGGGAATACTACCGAGGTAACCACTAACCAATCTTTTAGCTACAGGTCCTAGCCTACCTGCAACTAGAGAGGGCTCTCTCTTTGTAATTTAGCTTTGTTTGTTTGTATTTTAGGCTAGTTATGATGAACAGGGTTTGGTTTTAAGTTTGGAAGATGACATTCAGTAGAGCAAGGTAGCAAGTTAAGAGAAGTTCATACCATTGGGTTGATGGAGTGCAAGTAAATAAACTTCTAAGTATGGTTCCTTTGGCAATAAGAAAACTACAAAGCAAGATAATTAAACACAGAACAATCTTTGAAATTGAAGTTAGATGAAATGAAGCCAAAGAATGAAAGGCAATCAAGAATCTTTCATTTTTTTAACAAAGAGAAATTGCATAAACATTATCAAGGAGAATTTAAGAATTCCTTGATGATATTTAGAGTGAAAGAACCAGGGGGACAAGAGCAATTAAGAATTCTTGCCTATGCTAGTCCTGTAGAAAACATTTAAAATTGCAGGAATTGAACACAGAGTACAATGAAGTAAATTCTGGGTTATTCTTCTTTCCTGTAACTTAGAACATGATACTTAGATGATAAATAAAGACGAGTACAGTAACATAAGAGTTAAGAAGACTTATTGGTCCATGCATTAACATGAAAATTTTGCAATAATTCTTTTGCCATCGATTCCAGACTCAGAAAATTCACCAGCAAAGCATTCCAACAATTTTATTTATGAAGAGTTCTCAAAAATATATAGCACAAGTCCAGAATGATATTCAACAGCCAACAATAATACATTTATTTAACAAGTATATATAGAAGTTTACAAAATATCCCATAGGGAAATATCTGGACATAAATTTATCCATCTACTCTGGCAGAAATAATAACTAATGTGGAAAAAATGTGCAACAATAACTGAGGAAATAAATGCGCTTTACTGGCTGTTGCAGGTGTCCTGTTTGCTGTTGACCCTTTGACCCTGGTAGACGGTGGATGACCGCTTTGCTGCTGTGTTTTCCTGCGCGTGCTGTCATTTTCCACCTGTGTAGTTTGTTTGAATGCCTTTTAGCACTAATTTCATCCACTGTCGATTTGAATTTTCGATAGCAGAGCCATATTATACAATTTGCTTGTTATGCAGACAATAAATAAGAAGAGAATCAAAACTATTTTAGAATCTCAAGCAAGCTTTGCCACCATTCCTCTGTTGGTAGTTGATTCTTTCTTAATTTGAATAATATCTCATCGGCTTTAGTGTATGTGTAATAATTCATCCAAACTGGAAAGAGGTGTGTTATTTCATGCTCAATGTAAAACAAATCTTCCAGTTTATCATATAAACTCTGCCCTGTGGGAGGGACTGCTTTTTCTATGCTGCTTGACGATGTTGTAATTTGATTTTGCAGATAGGTACTCAGTCTGTTTGCATACTGTTCCTGTTTTAGCAGCCTTCCAGTGCTAGTGACCAGGTTGGGTAAACCTTTGCTTTGCAAATTTGAAAGCTTCTATCTAAAGGCATTTACCTCTGTCTGCATTTCTTGGCATTTTCTTTCTATAGTTTGGACAAAATGTCTCATGGTCAGCACCTTCTTGACTCTTACAATAGTCTCTGTACTGTTATGGATGTTCAGTGCTGCCAGCTGCTCACCAGAACGAGTATTCAAAAAGTGAATCAAATGATTGGCTTGCTCAGGCTTATCTGCCAATAATGCTCTGGCATTATGAGTTTCATATTGAGCTACTACCATCAATTCTATCTGATCAAAAATGGTTTGTATTGATGTCCATTGATCAGTAAGAGCTTGGCCAATTTTATTCCACAAAATTGTTTTTATCTCAGTCAGGGTTCTATGGAGAGTGAGGTCTTTCTCCAAGGCCTTTATCTTGTTTTCTAGGGCCTTTACTTCCCTGGTCTCCTCGGCAACTGTCATCTTTGATTTATCATAACTAACCTCAATCTTGGCTAGCTTTTCCTTGGTCTCCTTCATTTCTACCATTTGTAATTGTAGAGCCTTAATTTATTTCATCATGGCTTCCATGCTCAAGCTGGCCTCTTGCAATGTTGTTGTTGTAGTTGCTACTGAAGTTGAGGCACCTGCTGCTGAAGTTGAATCTGGGGGAGGTGCTGTTGTAGTGACTGTTGTAGGAGATGCTATAATTATTGGAGCTGTTTGGGATGGTTGAGGGGCCAACTCTGGCTGTTTCCCTTGTTGAGCCTCTTCCAATGCTTTCTTTGTGTCCAATAGCCTTTGGTTCATTCTCATAAGTAGGCTAACCACATCCCCTACTTCCTATTGTTGCGCCACTTCTGCAGTATGAGGATGTATGGTAACTGGCAGCTTCATTTGTTTTCTTAGGGTCGCTATGTCTTCCTCCTTTTTTCTGATTAAGGCCTGTGTGCCTTTAGGATCTTTGGGATCATGTCCCAACTCTATAATGATTTCTTCCAAGGATTTTATCCTATTATCCTTGGCCAATGATGAGGCTTTTTCCAGCTCTAACTAGGCAGAAGTATTATATAAATAATTTTGCAATCTATGGGCCATTAGAGCCTTATATGCTAATGTGGAATAAACCATTTATCCAGCCTGCTTATGTAACTCAATCTGGTCTATTGGATGTATGTATTTTGCCAGGACCTCCAAATTGGTTATGATGTAGTCTGCAGCTAACTATGGCTACTGTGTAGTATGTCTGAAGTGACTGAGAGTCATCTTCCCTTCTTGCATGTCATATGCTGCCATCGGTCTTTGTTGATTTATTGGTGCCATTCTCATCAAATGATTGTAAAGTTGAAACCTTATTGGCTCGTTTCTAGCTTTGATCTCTGTGAATGCTCGTTTGATATCTGAGCCTTACCTGATTTGTTGTTTGGAGGATGAAACCTCCCCACCTGGTTGTCTCTCTTGCTCTTGCTGAAAGGAGCTGGCCGATGTTTCCAAAACAGGAGGGATCTGCTATTCAGAATTTCCCTCACCCCTGATATTTCCTATGGTTTCTTCTATAATTTCCTCTTCGGCATAGGGGTTTAGTCTCTGTCTCTTTTCCCCTTGCTGATTTGTGGGTGCCCCTGTGGGTGTGCCCTCTATTCTGTCCCTCTTTTTACCTATTTCCTCATTATGAGGAGTTTGCAGCACAGGGATTTCAGGTGCCTTTGTTTGTGTTGAAGGGCTTTGTTCTTGACCCTTTTCCTGATTTGAGGATAGCTGCTCTTCCATTGTGCTTTGCTATTTTGAGTGCTCAATGTCCTTGCCTTTCCCTACAGGTAAAATGGTTTCTTTAGCTGGCTGCCATGAAGGTGTAGCAGTCGATGTGCTTGCTCCAATCAGTTGAGGCTGTGTGAAGGTGACCTGTGCAACATAATCCATGTCAATTCTTTTCTCAATTTCTTTCATAGCTTTCTCTAATTTTTCCTCTTCAGTAAGCTCTTCATCATCTAATGTGCTCTCTACCCATTCTTGTTGATTAGCATATTGTTCAATGTGGGGGATTGGCTGGTGCACATATCCTGAAAGCCTAAGTTTGATTCTTCTAAGGCTTATGAAATGTTCAAGGTCATATGGTGCCCAGTAGAAGCTTTGTTTCAACATGAGCTTTTGTCTTAGCATATTTTTTGCATCCTTCCGTGCTTCTTCCCTTTTGTTGAAAACAAAGGGACCCAATTGATGTCTGATTTTAAGCTGTGCCTTCTTGTTTTTCCCATGGAAATGAGTCAAGTCTGCATTACTGAACTTCCTGAAATATTCCAAGGAAAAAAGTCTCATGGGGACATATCTTGGTAGCTTATAGGGAGACAACTCACACCCATAAATTCTGATCACTGTGTGGTTTTGGTAGAAGTACCAATCACCAATGTTGTAGCCTTTTGAAAGATGCAAGATTCTTTGCATTTCAACAGCGAGCCTACCAGGAGGAGTCATCATTAATAGGCAACTGGCTGGGTAGATGAACAGGTCAACAAATTCAAAATATGTGTATGGAGAATAGTGGACTTCATGGAAAACTTAGGTCCAATAGATGACAGATCTCCTTTCTCCTTTTGAGTCTAGTCTCTTGAGAGGAACCTTGAAACTATCAGGGTGATAGTATAGCAGCAGATGGTAAATGTAGGAGGTGTATTTAAACACTCTTTCTCTCTCCATCATCATGAATTGCTCATGTATTTTGTTTGCTATGAAGGTGGCATAGTCATACATGACAGCAGGGGTTGTCCTAGAGTGAATATGGTTAAGAGCAGAAATACAGTTTCATCCACAAATTCTCCTGTTTTGCATCCTAGAATGTAGGAAATCATATCTACCATGAGCCTGCCTGTTTCATTAAATGAGACCTGATGATAGGGAGGAGGATGATCGTACTAGAACTATGGATCCATAAAAAACTGACTAACTCTTGATATTTCTGCCTTAGAGAGCTTTGCACCCTGATCAAGTAGAAGTTTCATTGTAAGGGGAACCAGAGGCTGAGGTGGCTCAAAGTTCAGCATTTCATTTATGGATTGAGGAGTGATATAGAATAGCACAGACCCATCTAGACTAAGAATTTCTCTCTGAGTGGGGTCATAGTTTGCATGACATAGATGAATGAAGTCGGGCAACACATTGACTGACGAGAGGAAGTAGATTGGCATACTAGATTGCCAAATTCCTAGGATATCAGTGTTATTTCTGTGATTGTTTCTGAATTAGCACACAGTTTTGAGGTGAGAATTAAGGCCCATCATATCCTTGATCTGGAAGTCTCTGTCTGCCAAAGGTAACCATTCTAAATCCATGTGTGGAGCATTCAAAGGGCCAATGTTCAGAGCTACTGGAGTCTCCATGTTTTATACTGCTTGTATTGATTGCAATATAGGTGTAAACAGCAACAGGAAGTAGAATTTAGGCTCTGAGGCTATTGTCAGGAGTATGAAAACTGATTTTTTATTTAAAACCAACTGCACCATACAGAGTTTATGGTAAACAACAAACTTGTAGCACTTTGACTGGGTTTTTTACATAAACTTGTTGAATTGCAGGCTCTGTGGACAAAATGCCGAGACGATGGAGTTTGAATTTTGCCCAAAGGGGCAAACGTTTGTAGAGGGAGATGGAAGCCAAGGGTCTCCCTTTAGATAACCGGTTAACACAGAGGAAAGAGGGTGCTCGATCACTTCAAATCAATGCTTGGGCAAATTTTTGGAGTTTGTAGGCGAATATGGACGTAAAGTGTTTGGAATGGCTTGTTTGCAGAGGGAATGAATTCAAATTTGCAGGTTTGTTGTGAATTAACAACTCAAATGGTGTATGCAGGACAGTGAGCAATCGGTAGGAGCGCCTTTGGAAGCAAATCACAGGTTCTTTTGGCAATTTTAAACAGAGAACTTGAAAAACAGGGCTTTCAGGCTACAATAGGGATAAATACCTATTTCTAAGGCGCTGATGACGGTTAGCAGGCACAGCTTGGGCTGCAGAGTCGAGCTATGGAGTCGAGTTGGCAGGTTGATGGACACTATAAGCTCCGGAAGCGATTTAATAGTGAAAGTGCATGCACGTTGTTTGTGGATGCAACAAATAGAAATAGGCAGAAAATAGTCGTTTTCACGACTTGTTAACCAATTTTGGACCTTTTGGCGCTTTTTGTGTTTTTCCAGGATGACGTCATCATGACGTCCTTTTTGTCATGTAGTGGGTACGGCAGATGACGTGGCATCTGACGTATGTGATGACATGGCATATGACACAGTGGCGGGGTAGTGATGTCAGCAGATGACATGGTGCAGGTACAGTGCAGTGGCAGCAACGTGGATGCAACGTCATGCAGTGACGTAGGCAAAAGGGGAGGGTGGTAAGTGTTTTCCATCGGATCGCCTTTGGTACGTGAGCGGTAATTGTCAGAGGCGGCCCGATGCAATCGAAGGGCAACAGGTGTCCCAGTGTACGACGGTGAACCGTCGACCATCAGGTACTATCGTACCGCTACTAAGGGGCGCCCGATATGGATGAAGACCGTTGGATCTGGGGAAGGCAATCCAACGACGGACGGGAGGGAGATGCGACCGATTGTTAGCAGAAAAGCACGCATGATAAGCCTTGATTTTTGCATAGTTTCAGGCGGGTTTAGACCTTAGGTTATAGGTTTAATATGTGTTCAGCGCCAGACTATGGTTATTCGTTTAACCAAATATTAAATGAAATCCAAAATGAAATGCATGCATGAAGGGTAATAGGGTATGGTTTGGGGGGAGGGTTTGATATGGTTATTTATTTAACCGGGTGTTAAATAAATCCCAAGGGTTAATGAACGCGGATGGGTTAACATAGAGTCCCAAATGGACCTAATGTTTCCCGAACTTATATTATTTGGCTATAGTTGCCATTTGGAGGGGATATTTAGATTTTTTGGGTTTTAATATAGTTTTTTGTAGAATAGGGGTGGGAAAATGATTTAGGGAGCTAGATAATATGGTTAGATGTTAATATGAGTTCTATGGAATGAAAAGGAATGGATGCATGCTAAGGAAATGAAAGAGTATGGAATGATCCTTTTTACACCAAAAATGTGGTTTCTTCCATATGAGTGAACTCAGAGTTCTACTTGGCTTTTTCCATAAAATAGAGTGAAAAGTACCATTGGGTAGATCCGAGGGTCCTTGAGGGGATGTTAGTGAATGACTTCTGGGGGAATGAGAGGGGAAGTTAGTCATGCTTCCACTGTTGTACCACCAAACAATTTCCATGGTGCCAATGCCATAAATGAGATGATTCCTTCTTGACAAGACAAAAAGTAATGACCAACTTGCTTCTGCAACCTCAAACTACCTACTCAGCCTAACATACCTAACATTTTTTCTTCCTTGAGTTGGGTGCACTTAGACTAGCAAACCTTGATTGTCTTCTTTTTCTTTTGACTGTCCTCCTATCTAAATGTACCCTTATCTCTTCCAAGGGCCCAGATTAAGCAGTTGGGCTCCTTAAATTCTCTACCTAGCTACTCATCTGCCAAGCTTGAACTGTTTGGGCAGATATGCATTCTCTATTCTACAACAGCAAATTTAAACATGGCATGGTGGCATGGTCCAGATTGAACTGTTGGGCCATCCATCAAATGTGAAAAGCAGTAGTACCTCCACATGGTGAATTTGCAAATAAGATAGCAGTGGCATTTTGACTGGCCACTTTCCTGGTCTTTGGTTTGGGGTTCATTTTCACTATTTTTTCTGACCAATTGATATTCTTGCCCTTTGATTATTCTTTTAAGGCATACCCTCTTTTCATTTTTTTATTTTCTTTGTCTGTATACAAAATATGGAACCTTTGCAACATGCAAGGATGAACATATTTATCACTTCCACTGTCAATCATGAAAAATGAAACCTATTGGTATAGGAATCTAACAGCTGCAAATGGCATGGCCACATCGATGGGACATAGTGGCTAGAATCCCAAGCCCCACTGAAAAAGGTTGTGGCTAGTTGAGCTGTGGAGAGCCCGGTTGTAGTTGTGCTGAACATAAGGGGGGCTCTCGTCCCATGTGCATGGATGCTTTGAGTTGTACATGTGCAGAATGTGTACGATCATCCTGTTGATGACTTCTGTCTGGCCATCAGTTTGAGGATGGAAGGCTCTGGACTTAGTGAGTTTGGTGTCTAGCATCGACCAGAGACTGGACCAAAAGGTATTGAGGAACCTATTGTCCCGATCTGAGATGATAGACTGTGGGATCCCAAAGTGTACCCACACTCATTCAAAGAAGAGTTTAGCAGTGGCTTCTGTTGTGATATTCTTCTTGCAGGCCGCCATAATGGCCATCTTCGAGAACTTGTCAACGATGACAAAAACACAGTCATTTCCATGCTTAGTGGAAGGAAGGCCTAACATATAATCCATAGAGATGAATTCCCAAGGTTGACTAGGGGTAGGCAGCGGGTTATAGAGGCCTTGCTTCTTGATAGTCAGTTTGGCAATGGCGCAGGCAGTGCATGATCTGATGTACTTCCCGACATCCTATCGAAGATTCAGCCAATAGAAATACTTTTTCAGTACTGCCACCATTTTTTCTACCCCGAAATGCTCAACAGCCCAACTATAGTGTGCTTCCCAAATCATCTTGGCACGCTCTCTTGAAGGAACACAAAGGTAACCTAGGTGGCATAACAGGTCATCCTGGAGGTGAAAATATGGAACATGTTGACCCTCCAAGAGTGTCTGGTATGTGTGGCTAAATTCTGGGTCGCTTTTGTAGAGAAGTGGCCAATCAAAAGTCTCGTGCCCACAAGAGTTGAGCACAGTGGTTAACGCCATGATCGGTGGTCGACTGAGGCAATCTGCAACATTATTGGTGCTTCCCTTCTTATACTTGATATTCAAATGGAACTGTTGCAGGTATGTGGACCACTTTTGATGGCGATAATTCTGCAAGTTCCCTTGGGTTTGTATGAACTGTAGGGGTCAGTGGTCTGTGTGGATGACCGTTTCCTTCCCCCCAATGTAATGCTTCCATTTTCAGCAGGCCTGCACAATGGAATACATCTCTTTGTCATAAGTGGGATACTTCCGGATAGTGTTTGAAAGTGTCTCACTGTGATATGCCACTGGATGCTCGTGTTGAGTAAGGACTGCCCCAATAGCATAGTCAGAGGCATTTGTCTTGACCTCAAATGGTTGTTGCAAGTTTGGTAATGCAAGAACTAGTGCAAAGTAGAGGAGATCCTTCAACTCTATGAATGCCTTTTGTTGAGATTCAGACCAAAAGAATTTTGCTTTCACTCCTCCCTTAGTGACTTGACTCAAGGGCCAAGTGATATGAGAAAATCCCAACACGGACCTATGGTATTAGTTGGAAAGGCCTAAAAAGCTCCAAAGCTCTGTCAGAGTGGCTGGAGATGGCCAATCCCGAATGACTTGGATCTTGGCTGGATCCACATGCACCCCCCGTTCATCAATAATGTATCCCAGATACTGAACCTGGGTCATGCAAAAAGTGCATTTCTCCAAATTGGCACATAACTTGTGTTGTCGCAATGTTTGGAGAACCTGTCGGATGTGGTGGAGGTGCTCTTCCCAACTCTGGCTAAAGATCAATATGTCATCCAAGTATACCACTACAAGTGAGTTGGTGAATGGCCACAAGATGTCATCCATTAGCCTCATGAAGGTTGCAGGAGCATTCGTCAATCCAAAAGGCATAACCAACCATTCGAAAAGGCCCTCCTTGGCTTTGAAGGCAGTCTTCCACACATCGGAGGGTTTGATTGGTACTTGGTGATATCCTGACTTCAAATCAATCTTGCTAAAATATTTTGCCCCCTTTATTTGGTCCAGGAGGTCATCAATCCGTGGGATTGGGTACCTATTATGGACAGTGATCTTGTTCAACGCACGATAGTCAATACAGAGTCTTCAAGTCCCATGCTTCTTCTATACCAGCATGATCGGGCTCCCACAGGTCAATGAACTCGGATGGATGTGACCTTTTTGCAGCAGCTTGTCAGGCTAGGAGTAACTCCAGAAAAACTGATATGTTTATTCCATTAGGTAGCTATTTGTTATATACATGAATGTGACTGCTCAATTCATCTTCTTGATGAATGTTCACATTCAAATTCTCCCAATCACAGAGGATTAGTCTCAACATTCCCCCCCTTAATCTGAAGGGATGTTGGTGAGTCCAAGCATCGTTCTGAATCTTTCAAGCTTTTCTCTTCCAAGCGCTTTGGTGAAGATGTCTGCAATTTGCTCATTTGTGGAACAATGACGGAGATGGATTGTTTTGGCCTCAACATGATGTCGGATTAGATGATATTTAGTATTGATGTGCTTTGTTCGATCATGGAACTTTGGGTTCTTGGCCAACTTTATTGCAGAGGTGTTGTCAATCATGAGTGGAGTTGATTGTACTTGTTTTACCTGCAAATCTTCAAGAATTTTCCTGAGCCACACAATTTCTTTCATTGCTTCAGCTGCTGCCACATATTCTGCTTCTGTTGTGGAACTGCTGGAACTGTTTGTTTGCGTGATCTCCAGGAGACAGCTCCTGATCCAAGACTCATAGCATATCCTGAAGTAGATACCCCAGTTTCTTTGTCTCCATCGAGGTCTGAATCAGAGTATCCAATCAAGCTGAAGTCATCCACCTGTGTATACTTGATTCCAAGGTCTTGAGTTCCCTTCAGGTACCTTAGAACTCTTTTTGCAGCAGACCAATGTCCCTCACAAGGCTTTTGCATAAACCTGGAGAGGTTTCCAATAACAAATGAAATGTCTGGTCTGGTAGTAGTGAGGTAGATGAGACGTCCTACAAGCTGTCCATATTTTGTTGCATCCTCAAATTCCTTTCCTTCAATAGATGTGAGCTTTAAGATTTGTTCCATTGGAGTAGTAAGAGGATTGCACTCTGTCATGCCAAACCTGTTCAACAAATCTCCAATGTATTTCTTTT
>APFE030753392.1:4775-82571 GCA_000404065.3 Pinus taeda
AGGAAAATGAAGGTCAACAATGGGCAGAGGTGGATAGGACAGCAGGATTTCACACCCGCAGGGAGGATACTACCACTGAGCCTTGGGATGCCAGCGAAGCAGTGAGGGCCATGAAGGATGAGGACTTGGACTGATTTGCTCAAGGATGAGCAAATGATTCAGCTGGTGGGTGATGATGAGCCCCAATTTTGGTACAATTTGGGCTCATTTTGGCCTACTTTGCTTGCTCAAACCATTCCTCTTTATTTGCTTATGCATGCATTTATTAGTTTATTCATGTTGTTTGTAGGAGGAAGGTTAGACACTTTATCCACGTGACTAATGCATTATGATTCCAGGTTTTGGCATTGAAAAGGGGAGCAAGAGACAACGAAAGAGGAGACAAGGAGACAATGAGGTGGCTTTGCTGATTTCGTGGAGTAATGTCCACGGTCTTGGGGCATTCCTCGTGATTCCCACCAAGAACTCCGAGCTCCAATCAATCTCCCCTCCGAGCTTCAGAAGCAGCTAGTTGTCCTACAGGAACAACAGTCATCAACTGTTCTACAAGAACAGTAGTTCTGACTGCCTCACAAATCCGCAGTTAACCTTCAGTTGGACAGCCGAGCTCCTAGAATCAAGGCTACTTGGCGGACCATCATTTTTTGTATAAATATGGAGGCCTTAGCCTTAGATAGGTTGTTGAATCTCTCGGGTTATGATATAATTTTGGAAGCAGTCCAGTTTTGTTTTTTACTGTAAGCCAATTTGGCATGACTTTAAATTATGAATAAAGACGACATTTTGTGATCGATTCCTGAGTTTTATTAGGAGACTATAGTTCTCAGGTTAGGGCCCAACCTGAGAGCCATAGATCCCCTCTGTTGTAGTGTTGTTTCTATTTCATTTCCAGCACTTTAAGTTTCATTTACACATGCAATTCGAATGGTAGTCTGGTAATTTGATTTTCTTATGAGTTAGATAGATTTTGCTTATGGTACAATTACTTCCACTTGCTTAGTGTAGCAGAGGAGATATAACATCCATTGGAGCTCCAGCAAAACGGTTGTTAAGGCTCACTGCCATCTCGTTTGAAGATTGGGGTGCAGTCCATAGCAGACCACCAAAAACACGCATGATTTTGTTTGATACAGTTATGATTTGGATTTAGATGCTTCCTTGTCATTTACACGCACCACACGTCTCTTCATCACAGCCCCATACATATTTCTCTTTGCGTTTTTGGGATCACTGTTCAATAAAATCACGGTACACTTAGTGTAGGTTGATGCATTCCCGGTTGGATAAACAGTTTTGATCATTTGTTTCATTTACACTCTCCTCCCTCTCGTTTCATTACCATCCTCTCCTCTGTGATCTTGCATGCAATTACGCTACCTTGACTTACACTGCGTTCTGTCCCTTCCTAAACATCTCCTATTCCTCACGTAGCTTCATTCCTTGACCCCTCACAGACCTCATTTCAACCCACTCCCTACACCTGTTTCCCAACTCATCCTTCCACTTCTGAGCCCTCACCAGCCTGATCCCTACCTCACACATCCTTTCCTACCCTTCCCTCACTATCCCCATCACTTAAATCCTTCACGGTAGATCATCCTGTAGCAGTTCAGAGACATCCTGTAGAAAACCCTAAGTTTCCTGTAGGATCCCCTGCAGACATCCTGTAGGAGGTCATTCACGCGGTTGCTGAGCTTCTGAACGTGGAAAACCTCTGTGGATGAATGCCAAGGGTCCATAGGGACCTCACCTAGCCTCCCCAACCAGTCCCACGCTTTCCTCCCTTCTTCATTCAACCTGCACAATCAAACCCTAATAAGCTCAAAATCACAAATATTTCCCCGACTTAATGGAAAGTACAAAAACATGTCTTTTATAATGTAAAGTAGTTTAGATCCATGCATTTCCACTCACTAGAGATAATAGCAGCATTGGTAGAAGTATTACTCATCTTCATTGCTTTATAGAGATTAGACTAGTCAAATTAGGGTTTCCTAGGGTTACATGCTTTGATCTACTTTTAGTGCATTTTTGTCAATTAGCTTAGTCTCCTTTGAGCTAGCTTTCGTCCATCATTGATAAAGCTTCTTCTGTGAGCCTATAGAAGTTGGCTTGAGCCCTAGCGGACTTGTGCCAGCTGACCAAGTGACAGCTGCGACAAGAGCTAGTACTTGTGCATATAGCACCGTCGCTTCCAAGTTTGTACGAACAACCGGGTTGATAAAATGAGAGACAGGAAGCCTCAGGAGTTGTAGCATTATTGCTACAATACTGGAGCTCACCAGCATGCATAATTTTTTTTTGCCCGTGTCATTCAAATAATACATTTAAAATTTCACACATTTAACATATAAGGCATATAATTTTAATCAAAGATAATATATATGCGACAATTGAATTATTTTTGGACTCAGTGACATGTTGTTTTAAGATGTGGAAAAGCTCCATAATCATATGTATATTTCTATTGGCGCCACTTTATTATATTCATTGGGTAGTTGTTCAATTGATGGATGTAATGACTCCTCCCATATTTACTCACTTTTACTGATATGTTGGGATAACCATAAGATAGAGAGCTAACATGACATGACCTGACCTCCTAAATCCTCTTAAGCAAGTGGGGCCAACTAATTGTGAAAAACTGGCCACTTGGCACCTCCTATAGGAGCTACAGGTCACTAAAGCGCTAAAAAACCAACCTAGGTGGCCGAACCCTGAGTTAGACCTCATTTTTACATCCCTGGGCTCCCAAATTCTCCCACAAAAAGTCATCCATGTGGTTGGAAGCCTTCAACCGCTCCCACAAGCCCACATCATAGCGGTTGCAGCCCAAAAAGTTTAGTTCAGAGCATGCAGTCCCAGATTTTAAGCCTAAATTCTAGGTCAGCCCCCAGACCACTACCGAGAACTTAGCGAGGTTTTCCAGAATAATAAATGACATCAAGACAAAGAAATTCATACAAAATTTTCTTAAATACTTGACCTAACGAAGCCTAACCATGAAATTCATTTCTTCAAACATATTGATAACATGTAATCTATAGGTCATGAATGCATATCTGAACATAGGATTTAGATACTTATCTGAAAATCATCAAGAAGATCTAATTCTCTCTCATAATAGTTACAATAACATTTGTTAGTCTATGCATTCATTAACCATTCATCAACAAATCAAAATATGTCAAGGGCCATGGTTATAACTAACATATAACCAGAATAATAACCATGATATATCATCCATCAAAGCCACATAATAACAATTACAAATACTCATGAAATACAAGAGGAAAAAAGATCTTATTAACATATGCAAAATCCAATGAAGTCAGGGACTTCCATGTAACACCCAACCATAAATTAGGCTGAACCAAATCTTTATTTCATCCAATCACCCTCATGCCATGTTCCAAGCATGAATGTGGGACTCACAACAAAATAATCAGCGCTTCCTCGGGCTTTACCACAATCCCTCCAAAATAGGTCAAGGGACTCTTAGGCCTGAAACAAGCACCTACATAACCAGGTTTTACCGCAATCCCACCAAAAATGGCCAAGGGATCACTAGGCCCAAAACAAGAACATACACTACCAAGCTTTACTCCAATCCGGCCAAAAGTGGTCAATGGATCACTAGGCGCTAAACAAGATTTGATTCCTATAGATTTCTTCACCAATACCTTGAGTAATTTACCTGTCTCCACCATCAAGCTTTATCACAATCCCACCAAAACCAGTCAAGGAATTCCTAAGCCCTTCAGAATTTTCCCGAGACTACCTCACCCAGTTCCAAAACCATTCAACAATCCAAAGCTCAACCAAGAGAAAAAAATAAACCATCACACCATGACTATGGGGAAATGGAAAGACAAGGGTGAAACCATTGTCACACCTAAAACAACCCATGCTAATGACTGTAAGAGAATCAAATACACACATGCATGTACTATGCATCCCAAAACTAGTAAGGAAGTCATACATGCAACTTAATACCTGCAAAGAAATCCCATTGTAGCTGCTTGATCCAACTTTTCCCTATTTGACCCTTTCTTTCCTTTTCTTTCTTGTCCTTCCCTTGCCTTCCTTTCTCCAATGCTAGAGTGCTCGAAGAATGCTATAAGTGTGCAAGAGTATGAGAGAGAGAGAATCGAGAGAGAGATCTAAAGTTGAACTGCCAAAAGTTTGTGAACTAATCCTCAAAAGCCTTTTTATCATTGAGGCCTCTATTTTCTTCAATTTCCTTCATATGCAAACTTGTGACATTTCACCTTCCTTTTCTCCTATTTTCCATTATTTTCATAAATAAATTCCAATTAATGCCCCTTTTCCCTTTCAAATCCCTTTTCCAATTTCCCCTTAATTATAATAAACTGAAATGAACACCCACTAAGATGTTTTTCCAAACATTCAACTTGGAATACGTGTCACATGACCTTGGTCTTAGTTTTTCCTTTATTAACTTTATTACATGAACTTTTAACCTTGGGTTTAATACAGGATCCTCCCCCTTAGGGGAACATTGTCCTATGTGTTCTATGACACCTATGACCAACAGACCACTGAAATAAAACTCGCTACCCATGGAGATTTATAACCTAGCTCATTGTAGTATTTATAATGACCACTATTGAAAAAATGACAATCATACCATTTATTAGAGCTTTATAACACAACTCTGATTACGATGTTTACAATATCAACCACATATATACTTATGCACATATTCTTCATTCAACAATTAACCATATTGTCTATGGAGCTTTATAACCACATCTCGATACAATATTTACAATAATATGCACATATACACATATGCACATTTTCTCTAACCAACAAATAAAAGGATACGGTGCATGCATCTGCAATAATGGAATCTAGAGACTCACACCTCCACCATCAAAATTAGTGGCAGGATTCACCGCCTTCCCAGCAAGTCCAGAATCCACTACCAAAGTGAAACCTACATCCAATCTCTAGCATTATAATCCTTGCACTACTTGTTCTCTCAGTGAACAGTTATCGTCTCATTATTCCAGGGCACACTGCCAATGTGCTTATGATTCCATCTACCAATGTTAATGGCAAAAAAAACTTCATTCCCCGGACTTCCCTTCTCTATTGCATAGTCCCTCAAGAAATTCGGTCACCCCCTTTTGCGTAGTCACTCACCTTCCAATTTCCCCAACATCTCCTTTCCCAAGTGATCCATCCCTTGGAAATGTTTCCTTGAATCATAAAGTAAAAAAACCAAGGCATATCCTTACCTCAAAACCATCAAATTGGTCACAAAATTCTCATGGTAATCAATGGTCACTATTCGGTACTAGTGTCCCACAATGGCCCTGCTTTTAAATATTTTACCAGTATACTGCTGCATGTTCCAATTCCTTTCACTGTTGTTGTTAGTTCTTGTAGTTAGTTTTAACCACCTAAACCAAGATTTTTCAACCATGATCTCCTGTACCAAGCACATAATTACAATTATAAAAATAAATTGAAATAACTTCAAATCATACCTCATCGTTGGCCTACCAATAAGGTAAAATTGCAATTATGTTTACTTCCTATCACAACAACTCAAACTAGCTCTTCGATCAAATCGTCATGTATAAATGTATCACATTGAGTTAGCTCAAACTCAACCATCATACATCAGAATCATAAATCACATGCAACCATCATTAATAAGAGTCATAAATCACATGCATAATTAATAAGAAAATAAAACACTGATACTTATCTTTCAATCGGTTCTTTGCTTCTACCTTTGTCCTTTATCCTTTTGTACACACACTAGATCAGTTGCCATATCTGGAAATCTCCCAGTACTTTTCTTCTCTTCAATCATGTATACATACACATAGTGTACACTACACACATACAATCACACATGACATATAACACCACATAATGTGTGCACCTTGTTGGCTTCGGGGGTCCTGACCCAGGTTTGAATTTAGTTGCGCCAGACAACTCCCTACACTATTGGAGCTTTCGGCATCAATCCGCGGTGGGTGGACTGAAGTCTCACACGAAGCAGTATGGGGGGATGCTGGAACCAAGTTTCTACACCTAAAGATCAGTGTGATTTCCTTTTGGTGACCTACATCTGCCTTTGTGCAGATCGATAAGCCTTTATGGCTTATCGATGAACTTTCCTTAATAAGCCTCTAGACCTCTGCGAAGGTCTACGACTAGATTTTTTGGACCCTGAACAAGCGAATTAGCTACTTACACACACCATGGATTCCCCTTAGACCATTATTTGCTCATATCTACTTAACTATTCGATAAATTTAACAAAAAGTGTTATAGTCTTCACGTAATCACTTAATATTAATTGCATTTAGATAACAATGTAAAACAAGTAATTTCGCGCATCAATACATCATTATTTCATAAAGCCATTATTCATCATAACATAAGTGCATTCATACATAACAAAAGTTAATAGATAAAACATAGGAATTTATGCAACAATCTTCTTTATTGATATTCAGTTAAGCTTACAGACTCAAACCTTCTCGGCACACTTAGCTGCAGGGGTCCACTCACTCAACTGTGGACACTAATCTTAGGCCTCTACGCACTCAGATGTAGAGCCTTTCCCTCCTCTAAGACTTCTACTTCTGTGCTAGACTTCTTCTCTCGTACCCATAGACTTCTTCCCTTTTTATTTTTAGGAATTCCTAAGACACACCTATTTATAAAATCCCATGGTTCACGGACCATGGGTAGAGCTTCAAAAGCTGACTCAAGTTACATAAAAGAAGGGTAAAACCCTTTTTGACTCTTAACTAGCTACACGCTCTGTGACCACAACTTGCGGAGACTTTACATCTTTTTACATCCAAATTTGGGATTTTTCCCCAAAACTAACCCAAGAGACCCCATCCCAACAACCCCCCAACACAAAGATCGTGACTCGTCCTCGAGTCACTCAGATGGCGCGGAGATCTTGCTGCGAATATCTACCAGCACCACTTGTACCATGCTACTGCTTCACCTATTCGACCAGCTATTACGTGGCAAGTCCTTCGTTTTCCTGCTTAATCTTCTGTTGTGTAAGCTGGAGGTTCAACAACTTTTCCTGTATGTTGGCTAAGACTTGATAGGATTCTTCCAACCAAGAATCCAATCACACCTTAAGGACTGTCTCTTTTTTCTGCACAGCTTCCAATTGTGCAAGGAGTTGCTTCCGCTCCTTCAACTTGGCAAGGTGTTGCGCTGTAGCCACTGTGTGTCGTCGTGTGCACTTTGTCGTATTGCTGCTAAAGCTTGTGGGTATCTGTTTTTAATCTCTACAGGTTTGGATCTTCCTACAGGGTTGTCACTACTTCCATTTCCTTCTCAAACAACGCTATGAATTCCACCACCGCGGCATCAACAATAGCTATTCCATCATTAACAACTTCTTCATGTTGTTCCCTAACTTCTAGTGGGGTTGAAGGCTATGACCTGAGCTCTAGTTCCATGATTTTCAGGTTGAGCTCAAACTGAACTCGGGCCACCTCTATCTTAGCATCACGGGCACCCACTGCAAGTTTCTTGATCTTGGCCTCAAGCGGTGCCTCCTCCGGTATGTGCAACTTCGACACTATCCTGCATACTTCTGCCACCGTGGCCACCAATTGGGTGCTCTATGCCTAGTTTATCTCCTTTGCCTTCAATGCCTATGTCTTCTCGGTGAAAATTTCCTCATCGTTCACCTGATATATACTGATTAAGTTGAGAGTGTGCTACTCCTGTTCTCGTAACTCCGTTGTCACACCTGTCGGAAGCATGTGAAGCTACGCATTAGGGAGCGTTGCGAGGTTGAGTCCAATATTCTTTAAAGTACTTACGATGACCTTGTCATCGGCTGATTCTATGCTCAAAGATCCTTCGGGTAGCACAATTGCCTGAAGATCGACTGATCTGGCTATCTCTGTAGCCTGACTGGTCCTTGGTGCCAAGCTCGTCTATGTAGCGCCACCTACCCTACGCCCACTTGGATCTTGCTGGTCTGGATCTGCAGCTCATTGAGATCCTTCTAAAGAGTTCCTAACGATTGAAGGTGCTTCTATTCGAATTGTTACAATAGTTTCGATGTGGTATTGTGCACTTTATCTCCGATCTCGTCAAGATCACCTTCTGTGAGCGTGATGGGATTTAGTGGTGGTGTTAGCTCTGCTACAGTTTGTAAGGTTTGATGGATGAAGTCAGGTCAGGCAAATGCTGCTTGGGTTGCAAAGGGCTTGCAACAGTTAGTTTTATCTCTCCCTTTCATTTGCATTTTTGCTCTTTTAACTCCTCATTCCTCTGTTTCCTCCTTCTCCTTTATCCCTATTTCTCCCTTCAAAACCCCTCATAAGCTCTTTTTAGGGATCCACGTTCATTTTTTTTTAGTACCTATTAAACCCGATAACCTTTAAAAAACCCCGTATTAATCTATTTTGGTTTAAACCACGACGCAATGGCCCTAACCCTTTATAATGTGCGGACATAATAAAATATCGCCGGGCCTGCCCCTCGCCTGTCACATCAAACTCCAAACATGTGTTTACTCTCGATCGTCCAATCGCGCCTGCCCGTTGATCCAACGATTGTCGCTTTCCCCGCTCCACAGACCTGCACACCCTTTAGCCTCTGGGGAAAGCGGTTTCCTTGCCATCGCTCCTACCACATGTCTCCATTCCATTGCATCACTACCTGTGGTACAATTACCATCGCAACGCCATTAGTTGTGCGACAAAACCACTTTCCGCTTTCCTATACGATTCCTGACCGTTAATATGCCTGCATCTCCACCGTCCGTCAACCGTCGAATCTCCCCGATCATGATTTGACAGCTCTCATTCACCCTGTTCATCCATCTCCTGATAGCTATCTAGATCCAATCTGCACCATCCATTTTGTCATCCAACGACCAACATTCCTCCCTGGCCCTTTGTCCATAATTGATGAATTTTGCTGTGTATTTGGCTTGTTTGTGTGCGTGAAGAGCCAAGAAATGATCCAGTTTCACTGCATAAATTCTTCAGCTACCACAGTTAAAGAGCAACACGGTCAAGGACAGGGAAGGATGATCCTTGAGCAGTTCAAAGCTTTCAGCAGTTATGGATAATTATTTATAAAACATTCCACCTATTCAAGGAGTACACTAGAGTAGAAAAGGAGGCATTTTGTTCATTAAAAACAATCAGTAGACTGTATCAGAGCCCATATCTAACTGTAAATGTGGTTGGTGGTTAGTTATGACACCTCCACGCATAACCTAGCTGAGATATTTTGTAAACAGACTCTATATATACTGAAAAGAACGATGTAATCAGTTTGATGAGTGTCAGATGAGTGCTATTATGTTGTGATTTTCAACCTCTGGAGACTGTAAATAGTGTGAGACTTGCAACGTTTGGTCTTCATTTCCAACTAATACAAGCTTCTTTTGTTGTCATTTGCTCACTTTTCACTTCTTCTATGTTCCAGGCTGTGCCTGTTTTGCATTACTTCATGCGCTGTGAATGTTTAGCATCAGAGGGGCTGTCATCCCACCTCTGTGTTTGAATTTAGCATGATTCATTGAATTTACTTAAAGGCTTTTGTTGTTTTAATACCAAAGAGATATCATCCTATCTGTGTATTGGATAATAGATTTACAGACCTTCTAACTGGTTGCAGCCGGCCATCACAGGTTCTTGTGCATCTGCTGGTGTGGTCAGTCTTCTCCATACTCACATTTTCCTTAAGTTGTGAGTAAATGGTGGTTAAAATCCTTGTAGTTTGGGGGTGGTCACCCATGTATGGGGTTAGTCATAGTAGGAGTGGTTGTCTGGCTTGAATGTGCAACATTTCTTTCATTCATCCATCATTTTATCCAACATTCTGTTGAATTTGTAATGTTCCGGAGCATCACTAATATACAACCTAGGTGAGTTTCTTGGGGTGATAACATTAATTGGCACCGTTGCTGGGGAGAGGAGAATCGAAGCTCAACTTTCCTGGGAGAACGACACAGCTTCAATCTTTGATGATAGACAAGGTTTCAACACAGTTTTTTTTTGGTTGTAATCTTCTATCTGGCGACTCCATTGGAAGAAGACCATCCTTTGGCGACTCCACATTGAATTTCTAGCTCAATTTATGAGACATACTCGAAGAAATCCTGAGAAATATCCAACTGAACCATTGCCTGAACCTGAGAGAACTACTGAATCGAAGAAATCACAGAAAGGGGCATTACGATTAGGTAAGACTAAGAAGTCTAATTGAAAGAAAAAAATTTTGCTGAAGACTTGCAATTTGAAGATTTAGAGCACAGCACTGCCAATAAGGAAAAACCTTTAGATATTAGTTCAGTCCCTTGTACAGTTAGTTCCCCTTTGAATCTCAGTCCAAAGAAAGCTTCCTTTTCAGTTCAGAATATCCCTTATTCATTGCCATCCATCACATTACCTCCCTCACCTTCATCTGTTAGTATTCATCCAAATATTCCAAACATGGCAAGACAGCAAGCACCTACGAGGATAGAGAGAATTGTAGCTACTAGATATGGACCTCTAGTTTTTCTTGTCCCTCTAAATCCTATTCCTGTGGGAGAATATAAAAAATATATGCCTAAATTCAATGGTACAGAAGGGGTAATAGTAGAAGAACACTTAGAAGCTTTTTACAGTTATGCTGATAATTTAGATATAAGTGAAAATGATGTATGGATGAGAGCCTTTGTCTATAGCCTTGATGGAGAGGCTAGGAAGTGGATTAGAGAATTACCCCAGAGATATATAATAGATATTGAAGCATTGGATGATGCATTTTTGAAGCAATGGGGAGATAAGAAGGATTTGTTGTATTACCATACTGAGTTTGGTAATCTGAAGAGGGAAAATGGGGAATCAATACCTAATTTTAATAAAAGATTCAATCGTATGTATAGTAAGATACCAGCTGAGGTAAATCTTACCCCCACATCTGCCAAACTCACTTATGCCAATGGTTTCGACTCTGATTTCTATCTGTTATTGAGAGAAAGAAAATGTGCTACACTGGAAAACATGCAGGATGCAACCTTAAAAGTAGAGTCTAATATCATGGCAGCAGAAAAGTTAAAAAGTCAAGCTGACAGAAGGAGGCAGAGAGGTCAGGCTTCTACTTCCTCTACATCATCTTCACACCCCAAATTTGATAAAATGACTAAAATGATTGAGTCATTGGCAGCTGAAATTTCTAAGCTAAAGGTTGAGCAGAATTCAAGGAAAACAAAGCAAAACACATTTGCTTCAAGAAATCTAAATCAGAACCCTTTCAGAAGAGAAAAAGATCAGTTGCAAATAATGCAGAGGGGTGAAGAAACAAAAGAAGATCACAAAGTTAAAGCTCCTTTCCAGAATGTAGTCATGGAGGAAGAACATTTTGAAGAAGACGAGGATGAAATTCACTGCATGGAAGATAAAGGTAGTGCTGCATTTTTTACATTGGCTAAGTATGAAGAGTCCGTCTTGCATGAGCAAAATAGTTAGGAGTGGGACAGAGGAGTTGTTCTACAATCTGGTGAGCAGCAGCAGAGATACAATTTGAGATCCAATACAAAGAATGTCAAATATAATCCTGCACAAAGTGCTGCTATCCAGACAGAACCTCAGAGTTTCAAACAAAGAAAGCCTACAGCTGATCCAGTCATCCTCAAAGCTCCGGTTCAAGAGGTAAAAAGCTCTGAAATCATCTCCTTCTTTCAGCTTTGAGTCATAGGTCCAAAAATTGAAAATACATGTCCCTTTGGTTGAGTTGGTGAAGAGTGAAGTATTTAGGAGGCCTATCCTCGAAGCCCTTGAGCTGGAAACCAAACAAACCTCCACTGACTCTGTCAATATGCAAGATGATAAGCCTGCCATTGTGCTCATCCCTATGATTGAGCTTGCTGATAATAATTCTCCATCTTTTTATGTCTCATTGACTATTCATGACAAAATCCTCCACAATTGCCTGCTAGACACAGAGGCCAGCCACAATCTAATGCCTAAAGCAGTCATGGAGGAGTTGGGCCTTGATATCACTAGACCCTATCATGACTTATTTTCGTTTGATTCAAGGAAGGTGAAATGTCTTGGATTGATAAAAGATCTAGCCATTACCCTAACTCAGCTTCCCATGAAGAGTATGATGATGGATATTGTAGTAGCAGATGTCCCTCCTAAGTTTGGCATGATGTTGTCCAGAGGATGGATTAAGAGACTAGGTGGGACATTACAGAATGATCTAGCTTATGCAACTGTCCCAGTTTTTGGAGGAGAAAGCATGAGGTTATATAGAGAAGCACAGTTGGAATATATCATCAATGATGAAAAGAATCCTACAAATCATCCTATTTATGCACTGGACACTGATTTTGGAGCTTGCATTCTTCAGTTAGAAGAATCTCAGAAGGCCAAAATGCAGATCAGGAAACCAATTGTTCAGGCCTAGAAAGAGCAAGAAGGTCAGGTTTGGGAGATGTTCTTTGATGGAGCGTGTTCCAGGGAGATTGCAGGAGTAGGGGTGGTGCTAGTATCTCCACAACAAGAAAGCATTCAACTGTCTTTTAAGTTGGTATTTCAAGTGACAAATAATATAGTAGAGTATGAGTCTTTGCTTTTGGGCCTTAATGCAGGAAAAGATAGAGGAATCAAGAGCATAAAGGTGTTTGGAGATGCTGATTTGATAATTCAGCAAGTAAATAAAACATTTCAAGCAAAGCGCCTAAGGCTAAAAGTGTACGGAGATGAGGTATGGAGAATCAGAGACTGTTTTGATTATTTCTGTATTTCATACATTCCTAGAGCCCAAAATCAGCTTCCTGATTCCCTTGCTGTTTCTGCTAGTCTATTCATACCTCCCATACCTCCCAGACTAGTATATGAAGTCCAAATGAAATATAGACCATCCTTGCCTGACAATGTACTGCATTGGAAAGATTTTAATGATGATAATAAGTTGAATAGATTCCTTCAAGTCATTGGTGAGTTCTCCGAAACGCAAATTGACCAAGAAAATGATGCCTTGGAAGAAAGCCCCAAGTCCCAGCTTAGAAATAAAATTGGTAAAGACAGCATAGTCCAGCTTCCTAGCAACCATATTCCTAAAGGCCTAATTCCTCTTGAAAGACTGTTTGACCAAAATGATGTGCCTTACAAGGCTGCCCAAAAAGAAGACCAGTATGCAGTCTGTAAGCATGATATAGGAAGCTTAGGTCAACCTAGGTATGTGAATTTGTCTACTCATTTGTCTGCTGATCAAAGTGCTGAATACTGCAATTTAATTAGACAATTTGCTGATGTGTTTGCCTGGGAGTATAGTGATCTGAAAACATATGACAAGAGCATAGTTCAGCACAAAATCCCTTTGGAGAAAGACACTATTCCTTTCAAGCAGAAGCTGAGACCAATAAATCCAATGCTTCTTCCACTGATTGAAAAAGAAATTAAAAAATTGTTGGCTGCCAAGATCATTGTCCCTCTTAGGTATTCAAAATGGGTGGCCAAGCTAGTGGTTGTGAGGAAGAAGAGTGGAGAAATCAGACTATGTGTTGATTTCAGAAATTTGAACAAATGTTCCAAGAAAGACAACTATCCTTTGCCAAAGATGGAGCATTTGTTACAGAAGGTCTCAGGAGCCAAAGTGATGTCGTTTTTGGATGGATTTTCAGGCTTCAACATATTACTCTGCACCCAGATGATCAAGAAAAGACTGCTTTCACCACTCCTTGGGGCACTTTTATGTATGCCAAAACTCCATTTGGATTGATGAATGTTGGAGCCACCTTTCAGAGAGCTATGGACATAGCATTTGTGGGAGAGAAAGACAAATTTGTCCTTATCTACCTTGATGATATAACTGATTATTCCAGCAGCCATCAAAATCATTTACAACATTTGGAAAAAATGTTTTTGAAGTGCAGGAGGTTTAGAATATCAGCCAATCCAAAGAAATCACAATTTGATTTACATGAAGGCAAGTTGTTAGGACATGTTGTGTCTGTTGTAGGTGTTCAGATTGACCCAGAAAGAGTCAAAGCAATAGAGACTTTAATTGTCCCTAGATCAAAGAAGGATGTTCAATCTTTTTTGGGCAAAATTAATTTTGTCAGGAGGTTTATACCAAATTTTGCTGAGCTAGTGAAGCATATTACCTCCATGTTGAAGAAAGGGTTAGAGGTAAGATGGACTGATACTGCAAAACAATCATTTGAGTCCATAAAGAAGGATATTATGAAAGCTCCTATTTTAAGAAGTCCAGATTACAGCAAGGAGTTCCACATATTTTCTTTTGTCTCTGAGGATACTATTGCAGTTGTTTTATTGCAGCAAGATAATGAAGGTTCAAAACATCCAATAGCATTTTTCAGCAAGAATTTGAGGGATGCTGAACTAAGGTATGATATCATAGAGAAATAGGCATATGCTCTTATAAAATCCTTAAAGGCTTTCAGAGTTTATATCTTACATTCGAGAATAATTGCATATGTGCCTTCTGCTGCAATTAAGGATGCCCTAACACAACCTGATGCTGATGGAAGGAGGGAAAAATGGATTGCTAAAATGATAGAATTTAATATAGAGCTGAAGCCCACCAAGCTGGTCAGAGGTCAGGGTCTTGCCAAGTTATTGGCTGAGGAAAATTGCAGGCCTTTGGACATTTATTTCCTATGCACGATGGTAGAAAATGGTTAGGCACAAGAAGAGGAAAATGCGGCTGAAACAGGAAAAAACAGTCTGTGGCTGAAAATCTAGCTTCATGTAACTGGTATGCTGCAATAATTAATTTCTTGTTAAAGCTAGAAACCCTTTAGGCTTAAGCACAAGTCAAGCCAGAACTTTAAATCTTAGAGCAACAAAATATTGCATTATGGAAAATCTGCTCTCCTGGAGGGATCCAACTGGAATATTTTTAAGGTGTCTAGAAAAAGAGAAATTAGAGGAAGTTATGCAGTAGTTTCATTCCAGCATGTGTGGAGGGCACCATTATTGGAAAACCACTTCCCACAAAATTATCAGAGCTGGGTATTATTGGCCCACTTTATTTTCTGATGTATTTGTTTTTGTCAAATCTTGTGATAGGTGCCAAAGATTTGAAGGAAAGCAGTAGTTGAAGTCCCTGCCCCTAAAACCCATTCAGGCAGAAGGACCTTTTCAGCAGAGGGGTTTGGATTTCATTGGTGAAATCAATCCACATTCCAGTGGCCAGCACAGGTGGATAATAGTAGCCACTGATTATTTCACAAAGTGGATTAAAGCAGTCCCTACAAGGAAGGTTGATCATAATGTGGTCATAAAGTTTTTAATATAAAATATTTTTAGCAGATTTGGTTATCCACATAAACTAGTAACAGATAATGTAATAGCCTTCAGAGCAAGGGAACTGGTGGAAATGTGTGATTCAATGGGGATTAAATTTGTTCATTCCACCTCATATTATCCTAGCATAATCCTCTAATAAAAGTCTAATCAGGATAATTAAAAAGCTATTAGAGGACAGTAAAAAGAATTGGGATTCAAAGCTCAAGTATGCACTGTGGGATGACAGAGTGACCATCAAGAAATCCATAGGGAGTTCTCCATTCAAATTGGTATATGACACTGAGGTTGTATTTCCAATTCAATTAACTCTCCCTGTGGAAAAATTCCTTCAAGAAGAGCAGAATGAAGAAGATGATATGGCAAACAGAATCACTAATTTGACAGAGTTACATTAGATTAGAGAACAGCTGGTTGAAAAAGCTGCAGCACATCAGAGAAAGATCAAGGAAGCCTTTGACAAAAGGGCAAAAACAAATAATTTTCAGGTTGGTGACTTGGTTCTGAAATGGGATGCACTAAAGGAAAAGAAAGACAATCATGGGAAATTTGATGCTTTCTAGACAGGGCCTTTCATCATTTCATAGGTTCAAGGGAACAACACCTTCATACTGAAAAGTATGGGAGGAGAGACATTTTTTGATGGCCCAGTTAATGGGCGTTTTCTGAAAATTTATGTGCTTTAGGGTCTTTGGGCCTTAAAGGTTGTAAATATTGTGTTGTATTCAACTTTAGTATAGTTGCAGTAGACTCCATGCCTAATGGAACACTAGGAATTTTGGCTAATTGGTTTTTAGCTAGAAGGCATTGATCTGCAGGTTCTTGAGACCTCACAGGGAGGATCTCATCCCCAGAAGGAGCCAGTGTTAGCTCTGCTATAGTTTGCAAGGTTTGATGGATGAAGTCAGGTCAGGAAAATGTTGTTTGGGTTGCAAAGGGCTTGCGGCAGTTTGTTTTATCTCTCCCTTTCATTTGCATTTTTTCTCTTTTAACTCCTTATTCCTCTGTTTCCTCCTTCCCCTTTATCCCTCTTTCTCCCTTCAAAACCCCTCATAAGCTCTTTTTAGGGCTCCCGGTTCATTTTTGTTTAGTACCTATTAAACCTGATAACCTTTGAAAAACCCCATATTAATCTATTTTGGTTTAAACCCTGGCGCAATGGCCCTAACCCTTTATAATGTGCGGATATAATAAAATATCACCGGGCCTGCCCCTCGCCTATCACATCAAACTCCAAACATGTGTTTACTCTCGATCGTCCGATCGCGGCAGCCCGTTGATCTAACGATTGTCGCTTTCCCCGCTCCGCAGACCTGCACACCCATTAGCCTCCGGGGAAAGCGGTTTCCTCGCCATCGCTCCTACCACGCGTCTGCATTCCATTGCATCGCTACCTGCGATATGATTACCACCGCAGCGCCATAAGTGGTGTGACAAAACCGCTTTCCGCTTTCCTGTACGATTCCCAGCCGTTAACGCGCCTACATCTCCAACGTTCGTCAACCGTCGGATCTCCCCGATCATGATCTGATGGCTCTCTACACCCCGTTCGTCCATCTCCCGATAGCTATCTAGATCTAATCTGCACCATCCATTTTGTCATCCAACGGCCAATGTTCCTCCTTGGCCCTTCGTCCATAATTGATGAATTTTGTTGTGTATTTGACCTGTTTGTGCGCACGAAGAGCCAAGAAATGATCTGGTTTTCACTGCATAAATTCTTCAGCTACCACAGTTAAAGAGCAGCATGGTCAAGGATAGGGAAGGACGATCCTCGAGTAGTTCAACACTTTCAGTAGTTATGGATATTTATTTATAAAACATTCCACCTGTTTAAGGAGTACACCAGAGTACAAAAGGAGCCATTTTGTTCATTAAAAACAACCAACAGACTGTATCAGAGCCCATATCTAACTGTAAATGTGGTTGGTGGTCAGTTATGACACCTCCACGCATAACCTAGCTGAGATATTTTGTAAACAGACTCTATATATACTGAAAATAACGATGTAATCAGTTTGAGGAGTGTCAAATGAGTGCTAGTATGTTGTGATTTTCAACCTCTGGAGACTGTAAATACTGTGAGACCTACAACGTTTGGTCTTCATTTCCAACTAATACAAGCTTCTTTTGTTGTCATTTGCTCACTTTTCACTTCTTCTATGTTCCAGGCTGTGCCTGTTTTGTATTAATTCATGCGCTGTGAATGTTTAGCATCAGAGGCGCTGTCATCCCACCTCTGCGTTTGAATTTAGCATGTTTCATTGAATTTTCTTACAGGTTTCTGTTGTTTTAATACCAAAGAGCTATCATCCTATATGTGTATTGGATAATAGATTTACAGACCTTCTAACTGGTTGCAGCCGGCCATCACAGGTTCTTGTGCATCTGCTGGTGGTTAAAAGCCTTGTAGTTTGGGGGTGTTCACCCATGTGTGGGGTTAGTCATAGTAGGAGTGGTTGTCTGGCTTGAATGTGCAACATTTCTTTCATTCATCCATCATTTTATCCAACATTATGTTGAATTTGTAATTTTCCCGAGCATCACTAATATACAACCTAGGTGAGTTTCTTGGGGTGATAACAGGTGGCTTTGTTTCTTTCGACTTCTTTCGGGGCCCCTCCTTCTACTGTTCCCTGTACCTCTTCACCCAGAATGGAGTGCTCTGTTCTTCATCTCGGACACCTCCTTGCTTTGACTGCTCCTCTTCCTCGGTCTAGGATAAAGAGGATTTAATGCTTTGCTTAGAGTCACAATGTTCCTGTTCTACCTGCTGCTTTGCAGCGTGCTCTTTTTCCAGCTGGGCCTTCTCCTAAGCCTCCTTCCTTCATTTCTCGGCCAATTTCTAGATCACCTGCTTTGCTGCCTCCTTTTTATTTTTCTCCACGGAACTCCTCACGCCTTTTCTAGTTCCTGCTTCCAGATTGGATGGATAATGACAATTTTCTGGCCATCACTTGATAACCTCCCGAATGGCATCGTATGTGGTAAGATAAGGCAGATAAAACCACTTCTGTTGTGTATCCTTCCTCACCCTAATATATACGTAGTGGAAGTCTGCCTAAAACTCTGTGTATTCTGATAACTAATCAAACATAGTTGGAGACAACCCTGGCTTCTGGTTGATGGCCATGCGAATTCTCGCCTCCGTCAACACCCAGAAAAATTTTGTCTCCATGACCCACGTGGAGTCCTTTGTGGCCCAAAGGGAGGCAAACTATGTAGCCTCCGACAATCCTTTCTCCAAGGGAGGAAACTGGCTATCCTCCGGTAGATCCAAGGATACTAGCACAATGGAGAGAAACAACCACACGTAGTGGAAGGCTTTTCTCTTGTCTTGAGCCCCATGAAAATTCACAAGGAACTCGTTGCAGAGGTAGCGTGACCAGTTAAACTGCACGCCTTCCCCAAACTGTGCAGCTAATGAGATAACTGGCACCATAACCTCATCCCCGTAGCATTTCCTCATGACCTTTCCAGCAAGGATCTACATGGCAACTTGCACTGTGGGGTTGGTGATAGATGTGATGGAGTACCCTTGTAGCTTCTTAACTAGCTTGAACGTTTCCTTCATCCTCTCTACCAGGTCACGCTCACTGGTTTTTTTTGCCAAACTCCTTGGCCATATTCAAGCCTGAATGTGGTAGGAGCATGATCCGATGGATCAACATGTCTGTGATTTGGATCAGTGTGCTAAGCCACAAACATCCATCATGTACCAAGGTCTGCAATTTCTTGATAACGATGATATTGATGTTGGAGCGGTGGTAGTGGGGCACCCACAACAGGTTCAGTAGCCTCGACTAATTCACTCCACAAATCCACTCGATTGGCTCCAACGTGGTCACACCAGATTCTTTATAGTACACTTGCTTCATTTAGTTCTCCGTCGTGAGGTAGGGGAACCTCTCATGGTCCGAGAAATCCTAGTCTTCCATTTTCAAATGGGGAATCCACACCAAGGGCGGTCTTTCAAAGGTGATACATTCTAGTAGCGTGGGTGTATTTATGAGGAATTTTGTCGCATTTGGGTCCTTAGTGACCTTCTCCTTTCCCTTACACAGAGGGATGTAATCCGATAATTTGGAGATGGGATCCACACCCTCGTCATTTATATCCTCGATGCCCTCTTTGACCTCTAGGTATACAATTTTCTCCTTATCTGTTGCTGATTGTTTATCTTTCCTCTGGGCTTAGGTAGTAGAGTGCTTCCTCAGTGACTCGTGCACTGGCATTGGCCTCTTCTTATTGTCTTTCTTGGGCTTGGGATTTCCACGCACTGGTGTAGGCTTTGGCCTAGGTGACCTCGGCACTGTAGGCATAGGAGCTAGAGCCTCCATGGTTACAACTTTCGGAGCCACTCCCTCGGAGGAAATAGTTCCTCCAGTACTTACAGTCTCACCTGGCCCAGACATAGTGCTGAGAATAAACTCCTGGTATCCTTAGCCAATGTATCAAACATAGAGTTGGTGACTAAATCGACAAAAAATTGAAGATTCATAAATGATGGACATAACAGCTCAAAAATTCTAAGGATGCAAAGTGTTCCCTACTGGATGGCCACGCATAATTTATAGGCGAATTTGAATTCAAATTTGACAATTCCTCCTAAAATTTGTCCATAAATGTTGAATCAGTCATAGATCTTCAAAGATTTTAGCCTTAAATTCGGCCCCCCGCCCCCCCCCACTCCTCTTAACAGTCTGTTGGTTCTCAAATCATGAACAATGACTGTAACGGTCATTTTCTGGCTTTTTTGCACGGTATCTCTCCCCATAGCACATCTCCCTTCGTGCAAATTCTGATACTGTGGCATTACCCTTCTCCATGCAACCCCTATGTTGCGTAGTTCCACCAACTGGTCAGTGTAGTTTATAGTCCTACGTTGCCTTGCAGTTGTCTGGAGTGCTAAGACTGTCCTTCCATCATGTAGTCATTGATCTGGGTCCCATGTGTATGGCTTCAATCTGTTTCCATTTATCCTCCTCGGAAATGGTTCTCCATTCAACTTTGTAAGTTGAATTGCGCCACCATCTGTAATTTCTTTGACGACGTATGGTCCCAACCAGTGCATCTAAAACTTTCCTAGAAACTTAGCGAACTTGCTATCATATAATAAAACCAAGTCATTTACCTTGAAAGTGCGCAATTTGATGTGTCGATCATGCTAATATTTTTCGCGTTCCTTCTGAACCTGTTGATGGAATCTAGCCAAAAACCTATCTTATACAAGCTCGATTAGCTACGCGAGCCACTTTTCTAAGGCTTCACGTTCCACCATTCCTATGAAAGCCACTATGTGTAGAGTAGGCACGATACATTCCATCAACATTACAAGTTCTACACCATAAACCAATCAGAAAGGAGTCTGTCCTGTTAGCTTTTTGTAAGTACTTCTGTATGCCCATAACACCATTGTTATGCGCATGTCCCAATCATTCCGTTGTGCATTGCAAATCTTCATCAACACATTCTCCAATATCTTATTGAAAGCCTCAAATGTTCCATTGGCCTGAGGATGATATGGTGTACTTTTCTTATGGTAATCCTGGAACTCTTTTGTTAGCGTGCTGATCGTTTCATTAAGAAAATGTGTACCGAGGTCTGATCCGGATTTAAATAGGAACGCAACAAAATACAGAGATAACCATATACACAAATATGCAACGGAAATAATACTTCATTTCATTAATGGAAAATACTGAAATATGCTTACAACCAGAAATGGAAATAAACCAGCTAGGGCGATGGTAGCTTATCTCTAAGAAGAGATGTGGTGACTACATGCCTCTGAACTGTGTTACAATGAGGCTCAGAGGCCTATTTATTGTTGAGAAACAATGAAAAACCCTTCACATCCCAAAACCTAACCCTAGAAGATGAAACGCCAAATTGTGGGCCCCGTTTGGGTAAATTGGTACATCAATTTCCCGGGGCCGTAAATTTGGCATACGATCTCCGTTTGACGCATACAATAGCTCATTAGAAAGATCTCTCCGAGCACTACCACTTTAGGAAGGGAAACGTTAGTCCATGGACCCATGTTGCCCCCATATTTCCAAAAAAACGTCGTTTAGGGCCTCAAAACGGCTCCAGAAGTTCAGGACCCGAAAAACTACTAAAAATAGTAAGTTGTGATACAATTAAGGAAACTGAAAATGCTGAGAGAAACAATGATGGGGGTCCAGATGGACTTGGTAGGTGGCCACCAATATCCACCTGTGGTCAATATCTTATTGAAAGCCTCAATTGTTCCATTGGCCTGAGGATGATATGGTGTACTTTTCTTATGGTAATCCTGGAACTCTTTTGTTAGCATGTTGATCATTTCACTAAAAAAATGTGTACCAAGGTCGCTCATCAATACCTTCGGGAAACCAAACCTGGTCAACAGATATTAAAAAAAAATATTGTTGTTGTTGCCCCTGTATAGTCCTTCACAGGCTGTGCCCTCGCCCATCTGTCAAATATTTTGTCATGGTGATGATGTAGCGCGCACTTGTTTTCTTACCCGGGGGTTGAATCAGTCCTACAAAATCAATTGCCCATTTCTCCAATGGCTACAATGGCAACTGCGGATTCAGCAACAACTCATCCCTCCGTGACGGCTTTCTCGTCCTTTAACATGCATCACATGCCTTTCAATATGCTTTAGGATCTTTATGTAGCATCGGCCACCATAACCCAGCACACAAAATCTTCTGTGTTGTTGCTTTCCCTTCATAATTTCCTCCTGCAACTCCTCCATGAGCTTTAGCGAGGATACTATCTTGTTCAAAATCGGGCACATATCATTGAAGTATCTCATCTGATCCCATCTTATACAAATGGCCTACAATACTCAAAGTGCACCGCCATCTCTTTCTTCTGCTAATTCATGTAGCCTTCAAGAGTTGTTCCTGTGGTCAAAAAATGGATAATGTCTGCAAAGTGGTTGTCTGCTACACGCACCACAAAGAGTTGTGAATCAAACAACCCTTTCTCCAAATTAATAGGCTTCTCCCTTGTTTCAATGCATGACAGATGGCCAGGTCCTCCATTCAGCCTTCCTGGTTTCAAAATTACCTCAAAATCATATTCTTGGAATAATAACAACCATCTGCATATTGCCCCCCCCCCCCAACACAGGCTTATTGACTAGGTACTTGCGGGTGGAGTGGTTTGTGTACATCTTAAAATGTCCACCCAATAGATAGTTCCTGAACGTTTGGAGCACGTACACCATATCCAATCCCTTGTGCTCTGTTGTGGAGTAATTCTTCTTGGCCTTTGACAATTTTCTTCTTGCAAATGCTATAGGGTGATCTAGTTCTCCTTTGCCAGCCTGTGTCAGCACTTTTCCCAACGCAATACATGAGGCATCAACGTGCACATGGAATTCTTTCGTCTAGTCTGGGAAGACCAAGATCGGCATGGTAAACATTTTCTCCTTCAAGACATCCAAATTTTTTTGACATTCTTCATTCCAATAGAATGTAGCATCCTTCTTTAGCAACTTTTCCATGGGCACGGTAATCTGAGGATAAGCCTTTATGAATTTTTGATAATACCGAGTATGGCCCAGCATTGCACGTAGCTATTTAACACTCCTTGGGGCTTCCAAATTGATTATGACTACGATCTTGGTAGGGTCCACCATGAGCCCTTTCCTACATACCACATGACCCAACAAAATCCCAAAAGGGACACAAAACAAGCACGTCTTTAGGTTCAGCGAAATCTGATACCTTCAACATGTATCCAACATTAAGCGTAGACTATCTACATGGCGCTTGACTAGCCCAAAGGCTGTCCAGTCATTGAAATATACCTCCAAATATTTGTGAATAAACTCTTTGAATGTCACAATGACTACGCGAGAGAATATTGTCGGTGCATTCTTGAGTCTAAAGGGCATCACCATATACTAAAAACAATCCCATTCCGCCACGAAGGTTGTTTTACTCTTGTCTTTTGGTGCGATCTTGATCTGATGGTATCTAAACAACCCATCAATAAATGAATAGGCCTCTTGTCCTCCAACATTGTCCAGGACCTCGTTAGTAAATTACGTCAAGAAAGGATCATCGACACAGGCATCGTTAAGCTTTCTTAGATCTACACAAATCCTTATTTCGTCCTTCTCCTTCTTTTCCTGAACTACCATTGGACTCACCCAATCAGATTTCTCCACTGGTTCAATAATACATGCTTCAAGCATCTTTTCCAACTCCAAGTGGGCCTTTTCCTTGTATTTGGTATTAAGGCGATATGGAATTTTCTTAATAGGCTTCGTGTATGATTTCAAAGTTATTTTCATCACTCCAAAATCGCCTATGATGCCTTTTAAGTCTGAAAAATTTGTAGGGAATAAATCCTGATATTCAAGGAGAAACTCAACGACTTCATCTACTGTAGCATCATCCCAGTAATCCCCAATATTCACAAACTTTGGCTCCGCCTCTATGCCAACATTTACTTACCTAGTTTTAAATGGCGCAGTGATATCTAGGTTCTCTATCTGTGGTCCTTCAACCTCATAATGGTCTTCTGCTTCTGGGATATTGATATTCCTTGGATCCTCATCCTCCGCTTTAGCAGTCATATTATAGCATTCTAGCCCATGGTGTAGCTAGGTGCTCCAATCTAGTTGAAGCAATTCCAAAGGATCATGTGGGATTAGGAAGATCGCTGCCTTAACCTCCTGCAACACCTCATCAATGCTTTCAAACACATATTCAAAGCTAAATGTCCTCATGAACCCTTCTCTTAAGATATCACACTTCGTGGTGCCGTGGTGGAGCTCCGTTTCCAAATACCAATTCATAGGGAATATGTCCAGAGTGTTACAGAATAAATGCACCCATTTTGGCTGCATCTTTGTTCCATATACCTTAGTCCATTTGGCCAAATGATCACGTGGATCATTCCTCCCATCATACTTCTCAGTTACCTGTACTTTCTGACAACCAAATCACATTCTCATCATCCTTCTGTAATTGTGTGATCTGAAATGGGGCCTAAAGGCTTATTGTCATGCTTACAAAAACCTCTCCCACTCCAAAGCTTATATATTCCCAAGATCTAGCTTATGATCAAAAATTTACGGAATTAAAAGAACTAGAAATAGGTGTATGCTTGTGTTTGCCGTTAATTGACCAAATGCCTTAAGTTTATTTGCTTAAACTGATATACAACATATAACAGTGAAATGGTGCAACAAATAAACATCATACACATAACAACAATATAATTAGGATTTCACCCAAACCTCTTGGGCTACATCTTCGTGAGCTCTAGTCAAATCAACTAGGCTCTTTGGGATTATGGCTTCAATTCTTTTACAAGTGGTACACTTAACTCCATTGGGTTACTACTAAACCAATGGGCTTATAATTCCATCTTTATCCCTAGCTGTTTGGCTCTTTGGATCTCGACTCTCGGCTCTCAGATCTCGGCTCGGGCTCTTCGCTCTCGGCTCTGGCTCTTAGCTCTTGGTTCTCGGCTCTTGTCTCTCGGCTCTTGGCTCTCGGCTTTGGCCCTCTGCTCTTGGCTCTTGGCTCTCGACTCTCGGCTCTTGGCTCTTTGTCAAGCCTCCAAACTCTGGTGGCTCTTTCGCTATCCTCCCAACCTCTGGTGGCACTCTGTGAATCTACGGCTCTCTCGCCTTCTACGCTCTGCAACTCTATTATGCTTAGCTCTCTGGGAAATCACCCCTTTGCCATTGCCCCAATCTCTGATGGCTTCTTGGCTTTCACAAGCTTCTGGTTTCGCTCGACCTCGAAGCGACCCTCTACTTCTGAGTCACCCCGACTCTGCAGACTACCTTCTCTGGGCTTACACTTTGGATTCAAGCATCTTTGAGCCTCTTGGGCTTCTCTGTGCTTCTCCTAAGCATAAATTTGCCTCTCTATGTCATCAGTGGTTCGCTTGACCTCCAAGCAAATCTCAGCAACCTTTTTCCGCCCTGTCAATTGAGCTCCCTGTGCTTTTTGTAATACATCAGTTACATTTGCCTCCATCATTGAAGACCAACTATTTCATTATACGAATATGTTTACAAATGGAAAGGAACCGGCAGGCATGGCCACCTGATCTCTTTGCCCTCCTCTGGCCAAAATAGCCAAATAACATAAATACACAGGAAAACACACGCAAAACACATCATGGGCTTTAAGCCTAGACTTAAAATGGCCTTCAATCACATCTATATCCCTCTTGTGTCTGTCCTACCATCACAAATCAAGATCGCACAAGCGTATGGCCAAAAAAACCCAATACACGGAAAATCAAAGAAAATCAACAAATCTGAATTTCAAATTATATGTAGTCGCATTTATAATCCCATTGGGTCCATGCTTTATCGTATATCATAATCACACGTTGCATTGGCCCAAGGTCCATTCAACAACCCATGGTTTGTTCCGATGCGATGACCGTCGTCGATCGCCGATCGCCAATCACTTCCTTGCACACTGTCATTTGACACCTCTAATTTTGATTAGCAATTAATTCCTGATCGTTGATCTACTCCTAGATCCAATGGTTGATATGCCATCGCAATCACTTTATCAGCTTGATTGCAATCGCAGGTCGCAACGACCCGAGGCCTATAAAACATCCCGTGGACTGCTCCAATGCGATATACATCGCTGATCACCGGTCGTCGCTTGTTGCCTATTGCAATCGCTTTATCAGCTCACATTTGTAACGGTCTGGGGTCCAACCACTATTCCATGGTGTTTCGCGATGCGATATCATAGCGATCTCATATCACAATCGCTTGGGGCTGCGGTCCTGCACACTCCGCCCTTTATATGATTGCGATGCGATATATACATATATACATATATATATGTATATGTATATATATATATATATATATATATATATATATATATATATATATATATATATATATATATATATATATATATATATATAATATGTATATATATATGTATGTATGTATATATATATATATATATATAATACACATACATACATACATATATATACACATGTATATATATATAATGTATATATATACAAATATACACATACATATACATATAACACATATATTATATATATATATACATACATGTATATATATATATGTATACATACAGTGATATATACATACATGTATGTATATATATATATATATATATATATATATATAGATATATATATATATAGATATATATATATATATATATATATATATATATATATATTATATATATATATATATATATTACAAGCCCCTTTAACGCACCACTGATTGGTCTGCTGCCTTTATTAAGGTTTGTGTATAAAGCATCCATCTCCATGATCCTCCGCTTTCGACCCTTATGCTTACACGAATTGGATTTTACATGCATTTGTGCCATTTTAGCACCTTTTAACTTTTTACCTCTATAAGAAGATTTTTCTCGTACATAGAGGTTTATGCTAGATCCATTTTAGATCATTGCGCCATTCATCAAAGTTGTCTTTATGTGTACCCCACCACTAAGCGGGCGTAGCATGCAGTGCCCAATCCAACGCCTGAAAATGTTAATCCTCTGGAACTTCTCTTTCAAAAGAATACAAAAAATTATCTATATCAGTTAAACCATCGTAATAAGGTAAATTTCTTACCTCCGACGACACACAACGAAGCGATTTGGTTATCACGTTGCAGCGAAATGTGGATACTTCATGCAACCTATTTTTCCAATGTTCCAACTCTTCATCTGAATCTGAGGTACAGGAACTTTCACGATCCCATGCAATTTTTCCATTAGCTATCGGATTAACCCAGTCTTGGTCTCGCGTTGTGATTTTATAGATCTGATCCAAATCATCATCACTCTCCTCATAGTTGTGAATCGGTTCAATATAGCGTTTTCCTTATACAAGGTCCAAGGGTACTACAACACGCAACGACTTCCTTTCAAACGATATCATCTGCTTCTTCAAATTGATGACCCCATTCATGTCGATAGCCCAATCAATTCCCACAAGTGCGAGGTATGGATTACTATCATCAACAATCTCTATTACTTCAAATTCATCTAGTGTGCTCACACCTTCTATATCTATGATAGATCCTTGCAGTCGTCCCATAGGGATAATCTTCTGCTAGTTCACCATCCTTCGTTGAATCGGAGACCACTGCAGCATAGGTCTCCCCATTCTCTCCAAGGTTTAATTAGGCATCAGACCAAAAATCTAGAATAACTTGGTCCATCTCATAGTTTCTTATTTGTGCGGTAAGCCTCATCTCACGCCCTATTCTTGTCTTATGCTTACCAATTTTTCTGACTATGCGAGGTCCATAAGAAGTATTATCCTTACCGACACATTTTTTTATCAACTCTTATAGCCCTTTTATAGCCCTGCTATCACGCATTAGTTTCATACAAGTCTCCAAGAAGGTGGTAAGCACAGACGGGTCAAACTCTGCAGGTAGTTTGTCCTGACTTCCTGAGGTAGAGGCCTCAGCGAACCTTTTCTTTGCTTCCATGAACGTTTCCTTCACATGCTCCAGATCAAACCCAACCTCATTTTCTGGAGCCTTGCAGACCCATCCAGCTTCTTTAGGTTTCTTTCCCTTATTGTCACTAGTTGCGATCTCGTTTTGCAGTACGATATTCACATTTGGGTCCTCTTCACAGGGCTCGCCCTCATCATCTGTAAGTTAGGGGTAGGATGTTTAGGCTGTGCCTTCTTCTCCTGCATCTTTTCCATCAATACAAGACATTCTTCGATTTTGTATTCAAACTGAGTATAGTATTGACATGACGATCGTGTTTGATTCGTACACTCCTACGCAGAGTGTCATGGCATTATGCAATTGTAACAAATGACCTGCCTCTGACCCTTACCAGGTCCTCCTCCTCCTCGGCCTTGTCCACGCCCCTGATATCCTCTGCATGTTCCCCTAGTGCCCTGACCAGGTTTATGCTTACTGTTGATACGTAGGTGTCCTCTCCATCATTAATTCATAGCTCCAACACTGGCACTCATCATGGCCCACCGATTTGCAGAAATCATAGAATAATTGTTGTGGTGTCTATACAAACTTTTGTAGCAAATGACAATTGTATGTTACATGTTTTTTGGATACTTGAAAAATAGCGCACCATAACGCAGGCCCCACACTTGGTCCTGTTGGAGCTTGCTGCCTTAGGGGCATAGTCCCCCCTCTTGTGATGTAATTTGTGAAGACAGGGCAATGATCTTTATCATGCCCCTGGTTTTTACACTTAATACACCAAACTTTTGCACGCACCTCTGGTCAAGCTATGTTTTCCTTTTCAGGCTCTGTAACTCTAAGAAGAGGTTCTGAAGCATCCTGGATAGGTGACTCATGCAATCTCATCGCAATTTCCAGGGCTTCCACCTGAGTTCCTATATTTTGTTTTGATAAGGAAATCCTTATGTGGTTCAAGAGCGCGACTATAAACCAATCACAGTGCGAGCTATCTGTGAGATTCATAATAGCTTCCCGGATCCTGCACTTCAGTATTTGATCTAGCTCCCATGGTGTTTCACCAGGCCTCATCATGATTTTCTTAAATCCAATTACTGACTGTGATTCTATTTAGGCTTACCGAATTCCTTGTTCAGAGTGGTCTGAGTATTTTCCAATGACACCAATGGATTATCAGTGTAATACTTCACATACCATGTCAATGAAAGATCCTGTAGAGTGGTGACTAATTGCGCCTTCTTTAATTATCATATGCAATTTGTTGTGATGTCCATACATCCTTCACAAAAAACCAAAACTGATTTAGATCCTCACTTCCTAAGCCTTTAAAGATTGGCAATTTCATTGTACTTGACATGTTGACCCGCGGCGGTGGTGGTGGCAGTGTTGGGTTAAAGTGTATGTTGTGGAGGCAAAGGTGGAAGTGGTGTGGATAGATGAGGTATCTATGGCAAACCTTGCCTTATCAACTAGACAATGCTCTACGGTGAAGCCTGTGCTGCTCCCCTGTCGTCACTTAAAGGAGGTCTAATCAATGGACTATATTCAAGACCTATTTTTCCTTGATTTATAAAGCTTCATCCACTTCGCGTAGATCCAAACATCAAGGTAATGGCATAACCCACTTTTCACACAAGAGCATCTTAATCCAATTATTCAAGGATCTCAAATACTTACCTCATGGTCCCTTGAAGAAGCGTTGCTCTACTTCACTGTAACTGACTGAGGTATTAAGCATGAACTCTGTAACAAATCCTATGATGACTCGATCAAGCTAGTGGTCAACTACATGAACGATATTATCTTCAGAAGCTTCCAACCTCTGCACGAGCTCTAGGGTCCACACTATCAGACTGTCAATCCTCCACCTTCCTTGGTCACCTACTAATTTAGCGATCCACTCTTATGATTCGATCAGGAAGGTGTAGAAGAAGATTTCATGTATTTCTGTGTACAAATATCTCTCCAACCACTATTTTTTTGTCAGGCATGGGTTCTTGTTTTCTTATGCTGCAAATTCATGGATCTTTCTATCCAGCCACTCCTCAGTTTCATTCTTGGTCGGATTTCAGTGATGTGACTTCACACATCTCTTTATGCAGATCCTGGTCCTGGCAACAAAAGCATTTGTTGGCTTAGGGGGTCCTGACCCAGGTTCGGAGTTAGTTGCACCAAACAAATCCCTACACTATTGGTCCTTTCGACATCAATCCATGGTGCGTAGACTGAAGTCTCACTCGAAGCAGTATCTAGGGATGCCGGAACCAAGTTTTCGCACCCAGAGATCAGTGTGATGCCCTTTTGGTGACCTAGATCTGCCTTCACGCAGATCGATAAGCCTTCATAGCTTATTGATGAAATTTCCTTAATCAGCCTCTAGACCTCTGCGAAGGTCTATGACTGGATTTCATGAACCCTGAATAGACAAATTAGCTACTTAGGCACACCATAGATTCCCCTTAGACCATTATTTGATAAGATCTACTTAAGTGTTCTATAACTTTAACATAAAGCGTTATAATCTTTGCATAATCACTTAACATTAATTACATTCAGATAACAATGTAGAACAAGTAAAGTCGCGCGTCAATACATAATTATTTCATTATTTCATAAAACCATTATTCATCACAGCATAAGTGCATTCATACATAATAGAAGTTAATAGATAAAACACATGAATTTCTGCAATAGTATTCTTTATTGATATTCAATTAAGCTTACAGACTCAAAACTTCCCCGCGCACTCAGCTGTAGGGGTCCATGCACTTAGCTACATACACTACTCTTAGGCCTCTGCGCACTCAACTGTAGATCTTTTCCCTTCTCTAAGACTTCTACTTTTGTGCTAGACTTCTTCGCTCGTACCCATAGACTTCTTCCCTTTTCTTTTTTTAGGCATCCCTAAGACACAACTCTTTATACAATCCCATGGTCCATGGACCATGCGTAGATCTTCAAAATCTGACTCAAGCTACATAAAGTAAGGGTAAAACCCTTTTTGACTCTTAACTTGCTACGTGCTCCACGACCACAACTTGCGGAGACTTTACATATTTTTACATCCAAATTTGGGCTTTTTCCCCAAAACTGACCCAAGGGACCACATCTCAACACACCTACACCTGGCATACAACACATACACCTACACTTGGAATACAACAAAACACTTACACCTACACCCAGTATACAACACAACAAATCGACCTACATTCAGTGTACAACACAATACATATATGTACATAAAGTACAACACAATGAATACACATGTCATGATACCATGGCTGCACAATACACATACACAATACCACATTTTCACAACATAGCATGTATGACATGCACACAATACCACATGTACACAACACAGCATGTACGACATACACACAATACCACATGTACAACATGTACATAATACCAACTGTACACAACATGTACACAACATCAGATGTACACGACACCACTTGCACAATGTGTACACAACACCACATGTACATAGTACCACCTGCACAATGTGTACACAACATCGCATGTACATGGAACCACCTGCATAACATGTACGCAACACAACCTGCATAATATGTACACAACACCACATGTACCACATGTACACAACACCACAACACACAACAACACATGTACGACATGTACATAGCACTGCATGTACAACATGTACACAACACCATATATACACAACACCATATGTTAAACGTGTACACTGTACCAACTGTACACAAAATCGCATATACAACATGTACACAAAACCATCTATACATAATACCACATATATGACATGTATAAAACACCATATGTACACAACATCGCACATACAAAATGTACACAAAATCATCTATACATAGCACCACATATGCAACATGTACACAACATCACATATGAAACATGTACACAACACCATATGTACATTCGGAGACCACATTGTCTCTACTAAGCAACCTTGCTTCTAGTGTCTTTACACTATCCATTCTTGTCCCACCATGCCACATACCACACTGGTTTCATTTAGTTGAAGTATCTCTCAGCATAGCCTACCATAACATAAGCATAGACATAGTATAAACACATAATGACAATTCATATCCATGTGATACTGACCTCATATATTTGTCAGGGCTACTTTTCCCACTCAATTCCTCATTAAACCAAGAACCTCTTCATGCCATTAACCTGCGTAAGCAATCATTCCTCCACAAGAATGATCCCTGATGACCTTGCTAGACAATGACACACACACACACACACACACACACACACACATAAACATTAACATAAAGCAATCATGATCCTTGATGACCCTATCTGATAACGACATACACACGTTCATATATATACATATATAGACATTAGCATAATCATAATCACAACAAAATTACCATATATCATAAGGTAAAGGTTAAGATAACTCCATTTATCCATGCACAACATGCACAACATTGAGAACAATAGTTCCCAACATGGCCAACGTATGTGATGCCTTAGATCCATTTACTTTACCTCTCCTATTATCTTCCTCATGATTGTTCTGCCACCATCCATTTATCCAAAAGAACCCAACCAATCTAACTAACGGTCATATTCTTTCCTTTAGTCACCCTTTCACATGCACTGGGATTCATCCGAGTCTTACATTACTCATTGAGTTTCATTCATCTCTCCTCGAGCCCCACTAACTTTCCTCTTTACCTAACTAATTCTGAAGACCCTCCAAACATAAAAGGAAAGAACAAGAAATCCAAGAAGAACAAAAACATTAAAACCAATACCAATACGACACCACAGATAAAGTGGGATGGCCATGCAACAGACAAAAAAAACTAAAATTCAATGCAATCAAATCACAAAATACCAAAAGCACAAAACTAGCAACAAACACCATGATTCAATCCCATAGTTCCCAGTGCTTCTATAGGAAATCTCAACCTGATCCTTCTTCAATATTTCATGGCAACCTCTTTTTCCATGTCATTCCCTACATCATAGTACCATAAACACACAACTATCAATGCATAAATAAATATAACAATATATTAGTCACCTTACCTTGTTGTACCCAATATGCTAATCCATAACTGAACATGTGCACATATCATCCCTCAAGGGACTCCAATTCCTTGATGAATCCAACCATAACTAGAAACCAATTGTTATACCTATCAAATACATGTTCAAGAATACAACACATATCTACATAATGTCAGGAATAATCAAGGTTAATAAGACTTCTTGTATTCATACAAATCACTCATTCATTGGAAATATGGTTTCCAAACATAGGCAAATGAATTCTCACCCAATTCCTTTCTTTTAAATTTTTACCTTGTTGTAATTGAGTCTTATTATGTGCTATCACATTGGCTAGTTGTTAGTTATATAAATAAATCAATTGTTACCTTTTCATGATAATACCAAGCATGTTTCCCTACAAATGTTCACACATGTTAGTCACATATTCCAAATATCAAGACATCATGTAAATTAATTTGAAATCAAACTTTACCAAGACCAACAACCACGTCATAATCTAAAATCAACTCACAATCATTCGTCCTAATACTACAACTAGCACCCACTTGAACTCAAGTACATATTAGTTGTCTCAGCACATATTGTGTTAGTACAACCATCTCAAAACAAATCATTCCTTCATGAAATCTTATATACACATACTCATATCATGCAATTAATCAAACATTCAAACAACCTGTAAACATTAAATGTTAGGAAAACCGAATAGACAACATAATCAAACTCATACCTCAATGTATCTCAGGGGAGGTTATCACATACGCACAAGTCAATTCAGATTAGTACGACATAATATCACAAATATATCGATTTGTAGTTGAATATAATAACCATAACCATCTACACAGGCCAATCCAAATTAGCATGATACATAATAACATCAGTATATTAAATGCAATGACGACAATCATCATGCATATGACTACAATGCATATAACAACAATTTACTATCATTCATCACTATTTGATACACATACATATGACCGCATTGATTAACTAGAATTTGTCTTAAATGCAACCACAAAAAAAATAGAATGATAGGAATCTATATAAGAATAATACATATAAATACCACTAAATTTTATACATGTATGACAAATATATGATACTTGTACGATGATCTTCTCTTACCCCGAGGTGTAGTGTTGCAACCTCACTCTGATAATTTGCATCTCCTGCTCCATCTCAATAAACATAACAACATCATAACATATCAATAGCATCATGATGACATAAATTGCAACAATGACTATCATAATGCATGCATAACAATCACATAGATAACTAACATGCATGCAGGACAAACATATTACGTCCATTCAGTCCAAGTGTTTGAACCTGAAACTCTAATACCAATCCATAACACCTCCCTCCCATATTTACCCACTTTCACTAATTTTTCAAGATAAACATGAGACAAAGAGATACTATGACATAACCCAACCTCCTAGATCCTCCTAAGGAAGTGGGGTTTACTAATGAACACAAATTGAACACTTGACACCTCCTACAAGAGCTATAGGTCACTCCTAGACTGAAAAACCACCCTAGGTAGCCAAACCCTGCGATAGACCTATTTTTTACAACCCTGGGCTCCCATCCACTCCCACTGCAAGTCATCCATGTGGTTGGTAGCCTCCAACTGCTCCCACAATCCTGCATCCTAGCAGCTGCAGCCCAAACGGTTCAGTTCAAAGCATGCGGTCCCGGATTCTGAACCTAAATTCTAGGGCAACCTCTAGACCACTGCCCAAAACTCAATGAGACTTTCCAGAATAATATATGACATAAAGAAAAATGCATTCATAAAAAAAATTCTTGAAGACTTGACCACCAAGCCTAACCATGACAATCATTTCGTCAAACATATTGAGAACATGTAATCTACTGGTCATGAATGCATATCTGAACATATGGTTCTGATACTTATCTGAGAGTCATCAAGAAGGTCTAATTCCCTCTCATAATAGTTGCAATATTTTTTTTATCTCATGCATTTATTAATCATTCATCAAAAAATTAAAACATTTCAAGAGTTATAACAAGTACCTATTATGAAACCATGCTTATAACCAACATATAACCAAAATAATAACTATGATAGATTAAACATCAAAGCCACATAATAACAAGTACAAATACTCATCAAATGCGAGAGGAAAAGAGATCTTATTAACATATGCAAAATCCAACCAAGTCAGGGACTTCCATGTACCACCCGACCATCGATTGGGTCGAACTAAATATTTAATTCATCCAATCACCCCCATGCCATATTCCAAGCATGAATGTGGGATTCACAACAAAAAAAACAGGGCCTCCTCAGGGTTTACCGCAATCTCGCCAAGACTGGTCAAGGGATCACTAGGCCCAAACCAAGAACATACATTACCAAGTTTTATGGCAATCCCGTCAAAATTGGTCAAGGGATCACTAGGCCCTAAACAAGTTTGGTTGCCTCTGGATTTCTTCACCAATACCATGAGGAATTTTCTCATCTCCACCCTTAGGCTTTACCGCAATCTCGCAAAAACTGGTCAAGGGATTCTTAAGCCCTTGGGAATTTTCCTAAGACCACCTCACCTGGTTCAAAAACCATTTAGCAATCCAAAGCTCAACCAAAAGAAAAAAACCATCACACCATGCCCATCCGAAAATTGAAAGGAAAGGCTAAAACCACTATCACACCTGGAAAAACCCATGCCAATGACATTAAGAGAACCAAATGCGCACATGCAAATACCAATACCATTCATGCCAAAACTAGCATGGAAATCATACATGCAACTCGATACATGGAAAGCAATCCTGTTGTAACTGTTTGATCCAACTTTTCCTTTCTTGACCTTGACTTTCCTTTCCTTTCTTGTCCTTCCTTTGCCTTCCTTTCTCCAATGCTAGAGTGCTCCAAGAATGCTCTAAGTGTGCAAGAGTATGAAAAAGAGAGAGACAGAGTAGAGAGCGAGCTCCAAAGTTGAACTAACAAATGTATATGCACTAATCCTCATAAGACTTTTTATCATTGATTCCTTTATTTTCTTCAATGTTCTCTATTTCTCCTTCAATTTCCTTCACATGAAAACCTATGACCTTTCACTTTCATTTTCTCCCATTTTCCATTATTCTCATAAATAAATTCCAATTAATGCCCCTTTATGGTATGCACCCTACTCACACAATAGAAGAAAGGATAGGTCAACGACTTGAGAAGTAGCCTCTTTGAGGGGGAAACCTCCTTTAAAGCACATAAATGAACAATTCTTGGATGATACAAATGATAAGACATCGATATATGTAGGAGTCTAAGGGTTACAATATAATAAGATCCTACATAACAATAATAATGTAAGGGCACAAAAATAACAATAGTGGGCTAATATGGGGCACAACAATAACAACATGGTGGTTACATGGGCACAACAATAACAATAGGGGGCTACACTAACAAAAACAATAATGGGGATACACTAGTATTGTAGGAACCTAACATGCTCCTCTCCTTTAAAAAAGTGGTTTCCTCAATGCTTGAGTAGTTTTAGAGGTTTCTGTATAAAGATTTCATCCTCCCATGTGGAATCTTCAGTGGGGATGTTTTCCCACTTAATGAGATACTATGAAATTAATCGATTATGCAGTTGTCGAATTCTTGTTTCTGTGAATTCTTCAGCCTCAAATATGATTTTTCCTTCTTCGTCAAGTTCTACCAACATTTTTTGAAGTGGGATCTTGACATTGATAACCTTATTTAAGCATGAAACATGGAAAACTGGGTGTACTAGAGAAGGTGCAGGTAGTTCCAATTTGTATTCCATAGTACCAATATTTTGTAACACCTTATAAGAACCATAGTACTTGGGTGATAATTTATTATCTTTATTAGTTTGCTAGAGGGACATTTTTTTTTATGGTTGTATCCATAAAAATAACCATCTGCCTACATCAAAACTTCTTTCACTTTGATGTTGATCAACCTGTTGTTTCATTTGATTCTGCGCCAGAGTGAGGTTATCCTTTAAGAGTTGGAGAACTTGTTGTTGATGCTTGATGAGATAAACCATTGCTTGAAACTTAGAATTTTCTCTTAAATATGATGTGATGGATGGTGGATGATATCAATAAAGTGCCATAAATGGGGTCATTTTTGTTGCAATATGGAACGAAGTGTTATACCACCATTTAGCTAGAGGTAACCACTTGACCCATTGTGTTTGTTTATCAAATACAAAGCAACAAAGATATCCTACCAAAAATTTGTTCACTGTCTCAGTTTTCTCATCATATTGAGGAATATAAGATGAGTTATGAGCTAATTGAGTACCAAGAAAATAAAATAATTCCATCCAAAATTTTCTAGTGAAGATGGGTTCTTTTTCACTTACAATAATATTTGGGTTTCCATGTAGCTTTTAAATTGTTTCCATAAATGCAGTAAGAATTGTATTGGCTTTAAAAGGATGAGATAATGCACAAAAGTGTGCATACTTGGTAAGCCTATCAACTACCTCCATGATGAGACTCTTTCCTTCAGACTTGGGTAAATCTATGATAAAATCCATTGAGACCTCCTCCTGAATTGGAATGGCTAAAGGTTTTAAGAGACCCGAGGTCTTAATTGTCTCAACATTATTTTGTTGGAAAACCAAACATTCTGCCACAAACTTCTGAATATCAGATTTAAGGCCATCCAAAAAAAAATCCTTCTTGATCTTGTGGTAAGTTTTTAAAAATCTTGAGTGCCCTCTTAAGCGGTAGGTGTGTAATTCCAAAAGAATCTTTTTCTTGAGTTGGAAATTCTTACAAAGATATAAGCGATATTTTTACCATAATGAATCATTTTTCCAACTAAATGTATCAGATGTACTGGGATCTTGCTAAAAATTTTGAATGAGTGTTGAAACCTCTTCGACATTCTTCCATTCATCCCTTGCTTCAGTGATCCAATCATGTTAGATAATAGAAATAGCACAAAGTAATTCTTCCACATCCTCATCCTTTCTTGAGAGTGCATCTGTAACAACATTTTTGTTCCATTTTTTGTAGGTGATTTCAAGTTCATAACCCAACATCTGTGTGACCCATTTTTGTTGCTCTTTTAAAGATACTCTTTGTTCCAAAAAGTATTTAAGACTATCATGATCTATTTTTACTTGGAAGTGTTTTCCCATAAGGTAAGGTCAACATTGCTTTAGTGCATGTAGTACTGCCAACACTTCCTTCTCATAAATAGGTTTTCGTAAACACTTTCCCTTGATTCAATGACTTTCAAAAGAAATGGGTATTCCTTCTTGTATCAAATCAACACCAATTCGATTTTCTTAGGCATCACATTCTACAATAAAGGTTTTTGTGAAGTCTGGAGTAGCTAAGACTAGTGCTTGGCACATTGCCTCTTTAAGATGCTCAAAGGCCTTAGTTGCTTCTAGAGTCCAAGGAAATGCATCTTTCTTCAGTAATGTTGCTAGATGCTCTACTATTCTCCCATAATTCTTAACAAACTTGCAGTAATACCATGTCAACCAAAGAAATCCACTAAGATTCTTTATGGTTGTGGGGATTTTCCATTTCTTAATTGATCCAGGTGGATATTGGTGGCCACCTGCCTATTCCACTTGGACCCCCACCACTCTCTCTTTCAAATTTTTAGTTTCCTTAATTGTAGCACAATTTACTATTTTTGGAATTTTTTGGGTCTTGAACTTCTGGAGCCGTTTTGAGGCCCTAAACATCGTTTTTTTGGAAAACCAGAAAAAGATTAATTTTTAATTGATGTTTTCATTCAAAAGTTGTAGTCCTTGGATAGATATTTCTAACGAGGTGTTGTGTGCATCAAATAAAGATCGTATGCCAATGTTATGACCCCGGGATGTTGATGTACCAATTTACCCAAACAGAGCCCACAATTTTGGCACTTCATCTCCTAGGGTTAGGTTTTTGGATGTTTAGGGTTTTCCATTGTTTCTCAATAATAAATAGGCCTTCCAACCTCATTGTAACATAGTTGAAAAGCATGTAGCCGCCACATCTCTCCTCAAAGATAAACTACCATCGCCTGAGCCAGTTTTATTTCCTTTCTGTTTGTAAGCATATTTCAATATTTGACATTAATGAAATGAAGTGTTATTTATGTTGCATTTATGTATTTACGGTTATATATATAATTTGTTGCATTCTTGTTTAAGTTTGGATCAGTGATATCATATCGGTCTGCTCTTTCTCTCTTTTTCTTTGCATGTCCCCAATGAGGTTAGGATATAAGGAGTTAGGGCTTGAACTAGTTGAACCTTTGCAAGAATAGCCCCACAAATACCAACGGCCTCCCATGCAAGAAGAGAAGAAATATGAAGGGGTAGGATAGGTTTTCAAAATCTTGCTCGAAGAAGCCCTCGAGCGATAGAGGAACGTGATGACGGACAACTTTGCCCAGATCCTTCAGCGACTACCTGAAGGTGATGCATCTCCTTCCAGTAACTACTCTAAAAGTGCCACAACCTTTAAGGTACAAGTTAACTTTGACATCCCCATATTTGATGTTCATATAGATGCGGGCACTCCAATTAAATGGTTAAATATACTAGAAGGATATATTTTTGTTCATGATTTTTCCAGCTAGGAAAAGATCACTTTTGCACTTCTTAAGGCCACCCCCAACGTGAAGGACTTCTGGGAAACCTATTGTTAGAAGAAGGATGAAAGTACACCTTCACAATTTTCACCCACACCCACTTGGAATTCATTCTAGGACACCATCAAGGAGTAGTACTACCATGTCAAGAGTTATGAGGATAAGTACATAAAGTGGACCATGCTACGACAGGGAAGGGACCAAGACGTTCTGGAGTTTAGCAATGTTTTTCATACCCTTCGCAAAAAGTTAGGTATTAAAGATTATGAGCAACATTTGGTACTCAAGTATTGCGGTTGCCTATACAGGTACATACAAGATGAGATGGAGTTCATGGAAATATCCTTGTTGGGAATGACATACTGATACGTTGTCAAGATTGAGCAGAAGTTTAAATAGAAGAAGTGAATAAAAAAGTAAATAACAACACCACAAATACAAAGAAGGACACGAGAAAATGGTGTAAGTTCCATAAGAGCTCCACTCACAAGACGAGTGAGTGTCAGGCCAAGTGGTCACTGGTGGCAGAACTTAAGGCTTCTAAATCAAATGCATGTTCCGCCTTTGAGTCAAAGCCCAGCAAGGGGAATGACAAAGAGAAGTAGATCATTGATGCAGAGCCCAATGCCATTGTGGCTACCACCAAGATCCAGAAGGATGAGTCGGACGATCCAAAGGAGGGGGAAAGCCTATTCCACTCACTTATGTGTGTGAATAGTTCTTCGCTGCAATACATTATCGACAATAGTAGACAAAAGAACCTCATTTAGCAGAGGTTGTGAAGTGGTTGGGCCTACCGACTACAACACATCTGCACTCATACACCACTGGGTGGATTCACCAAGGATGAGATCTCCATGTCAGCCAACAGTGCCACCTTCCCTACAACATCAAGCCCTTCATTGATGAGGTATTGTGTGATGTTGCCCCTCTTGAAGTTTGTGATGTATTATTCGGACAACCATACTTGTCGAAGCGACATGTTGTATATGAGTCTAGACCTCACTCTGTGATTCATTAGGGGAATTTTGAGGTCTAAAATGGGATTTCTAAGGAAATTATAAAATTATAGTGGAAATAATAAAATAATATTAGGTTACGTCATCAAATTTTAGAGGGAAAAAATAAGAAATTAATTTTCAATTTGTATTTTCAACTTATCTCCCAATGAGTTCACTCAAATTTCAAGCGGAAATACTTGTTGGATGTATAATTTGATTCTTCATCCAAGGATTTCCCATGTTGCATACTTTCGATCGACCCTACTACACGAAAAAATGAGAAATACATGAAAAACGTGATTGCAATCATGTTTTTTTCATGTATTTCTCATTTTTCTTATAGCAGGGTCCATCGAAAGTATGCAACATGGGTACTCCTTGGATGTGGAATTAAATGTTTCATCCAAAGAGTACTCCCGCTCAAGATTTGAGTAAAACCTTAGGGAGATAAGTCAAAAATATGAGTTGAAAAAGTATTTTTATTATTTTATTATTTTTATTTTTTTACTCCAAAAATGGTGAATCTTTCCCCTGGTTGACATCATCATCTTGAATCCTATTGGTTCTGATAAAGTTTATTTTGGTTGTCCATTTTTCTTAGGAAGTCCATTTTAGACCTCAAAATTCCCCTAATGATTAGTTTGGGGAATAAGTTGTACAAGATACTAAAGGTAGCGCTACCCAGCACCATCTCTTTGATCACCGCAAAGCAATGCAGTTAGATCATTTCATAAACTAGAATTTTTTTTTTCATTATGATTCGCCCTGTGGCCACGGATTCCAAATAGGGCTCCTCCACACAACAACAGTAGCTGGACAAGGTGGTTGAGTATAGGGACATTTTCTCCTCACCTATGGGGGTGCCTCTACACTGTTAGTTCAAGCACTCCGTTGATTTGACCCTGGGCGCGTCGCTGCCCAATGGATCGATCTATCGATGCTCTATTATGGAGAATGATGAGATCAAGAGGCACATTTAGGATTTGTTGTAGAAAGGACACATCAGACCAATCTCGTCACCCTATGGGAGCCCGATTATATTGGTATAGAAGAAGGATGATACCTGGAGACTCTGTATTGATTATCGGTCATTAAAAAAGATCACTATATAGAATAGGTACCCAATCCCATAGATTGATGACCTTTTGGACCAGCTCAAGGAGGCCAACTATTTCAGCAATATTGATTTGAAGTCCAGTTATCACCAGGTTCCTATTGAGCCGTTCGATGTGTGGAAGATTTCTTTCAAATCCAAGGAGGACCTTTTCGAATGGTTGGTCATGCCTTTCGGGTTAACGAATACCCCCGAAACCTTTATGAGATTGATGGATGACATCTTGCAACCCTTCACCAATGCATTTATGGTGGTGTATTTTGATGACATCTTGATCTTCAGTGAGAGTTGGGAAGAGAACCTCCACCATGTTCGACAGGTCCTCCAAACCCTGTGACAACACAAGTTCTGTGCCAATTTGGAGAAATGCACTTTTGGCATGACCCAGGTTCAATATACGGGCTACACCATTCATGAGAAGGGTGTGCATGTGGACCCAGCTAAGATACAAGTCATTCAGGATTGACTAGCCCCAACCAATCTAACAGAGCTCCACAACTTTCTGGGACTTTCTAATTTCTACCACAGGTTCATGTTGGGGTTCTCTCATATCACTTGGCTTTTAAGTCAAGTCACCAAAAGAAGAGCGAAAGAAAAGTTATTTTGGTCTGAAACGCAATATAAGGTATTTTTTGAGTTGAGGCATCGCCTCTGATCTACACCAATGCTTACATTAGTAGACCTGCAACAACTATTTGAGATTGAGGCAGATGCCTCTAACTATGCTATTGGTGAAATTCTTACTCAACAGGCACATCCAGTGGCTTACCATAGTGAAACACTTTCAGACACAATCCAAAAGTGTCCCACCTATGACAAAGTGATGTATTCCATTGTGCAGGCTTGGCAATAATGGAAGCATTACATCATGGGAAAGGAAATAGTCATCCACACAGACCACTGACCCCCACAATTCATACAGACATAAGGGAAGTTGTAGAATGATCACCATCAGAAATGGTCCACATACTTGTGACAAGTCCATTTCAACATTAAGTATAAGAAGGGCAACACCAAAAATGTTGCAGACTTCCTCAGCTGATTGTTGATCATGGCGCTGACCATTATGCTCGACCCTTGTGGGAATGAGACTGCGAGGTGGATGCATATTAACAAGAGCGATCCCAATTTTCACCTCCACAATGCACTGTTATGCCACTTGGGTTACCTACATGTTCCTTCAAGAAAGCATGCCAAGATGATTTGGGAGGTGCACTACAGTCTAGTTGTTGGACATTCTAGGGTAAAGAAAACAATGACAGGGCTACAAAAGTACTTTTATTAGTCGAAACTTCGACATGATGTTGGGAAGTACATCAAATCTTGCACTGCTTGTGTCATTTCAAAACTGAAAATCAAGAAGCAAGGCCTATATACTCCTCTTTCCACTTCTAGTCAACATTGGGAATCCATATCCATGGATTACATGTTGGGCCTTCCTTCTACTAAGCATGGAAACGACTGTGTTTTCATGGTCGTCGACAGATTCTTGAAGATGGCCATTTTAGCGGCCTGCAAGAAGAGTATCACAGCAGAAGCCACTGTTAATCTCTTCTTTGAATGGGTGTGGGTACACTTTGGGATCCCACAGTACATTATCTCATATCAGGACAACATGTTCCTAAGTACATTTTGGTCAAGTCTCTAATCGATGTTGGATACCAAGCTCACTAAGTCCATGACTTTCCACCCCCAAACTGATGGCCAAACATAGGTTGTTAACAAGATGATCATACACATTTTGTGCATGTGAAACTCGAAGGATCCATGCACATGGGATGAAAGTGTCCCCTATGTCCAACACTGCTACAAAAGATCTCTCCATAGCTCAACTGGCCACATCCCTTTTGAAGTGGGATTGGGATTCCAGCAACTATGTCCCATTGATGTGGCCATACCATTTGCAGCTACTCTAGTAGATTTGGCTCATTTCCAGTCTGAAGCTGACAAGGCTAAAAGCTTCATTGAGTGCATTCAACACATATTATAGTAGGTCCATGACATATTGGACATAACCAATGCTATGTACAACCAATGTCATGACAAACATCGGGTGCCACACAAGTTCCAAGTGGGCGACAAATTTTGTTACATTTGGATAAGGAGCACCTTGTTGGGCCCCACCGCAATCTTTGCCCACTTTGATATGGGCCTTACACCATCACTAAGGTTGTAGTGGATAATCCTTTCAAGCTCACCATTCCACCATTCCTTGGCCCGCACCCAGTGTTCAATGTAGACCATCGTCGGCCATACTTTCCAACATTGTTGGATACATCCGACATTGCAAAACAACTCACACCAATAGAGATAAACTCAGAATGCATGGAACAAGCCACAATTTATCAGATCATGGAGACATAGATCAAAAGTACTTGCTAGTAGAAGCTTCAACTATATCAGGTTGTCAAAGCTGCCCGATTCCTACACCAAGGCAATTGGCTCACCAGGGACCAAGTTTAGGTTTAGTAGAAGTTTACCCATCTCATGGAGGCACTCAACACAATGGGGACCATTTCTTCCTAAGGGGGGAGGAATGATCCATGTGGATATTGGTGGCCACCTACCTATTCAACTTGGACCCCCACTACTGTCTCTTTCAGTTTTTCAGTTTCCTTAATTGTAGTGCAATTTACTATTTTTGGCAGTTTTTTGGGCCTTGAACATCGAGAGCCGTTTTGAGGCCCTAAACAATGTTTTTTGGGAAAACTAGGTAAACATGAGTTTATCAATGAAATTTTCATTCACAAGTTGTATTCCTTGGATAGATATTTCTAATGAGGTATTGTGCACATCAAATGAAGATCATATACCAAAGTTACGAGCCCAGAACATTGATGTACCAATTTACCGAAACGAGGCCCGTAGTTTTGGTCCTTCATCTCCTAGGGTTAGGTTTTTGTATGTTTATGGTTTTTGATTGTTTCTCAATAATAAATAGGCCTTCGATCGTCATTGTAACACATTTCAGAGGCATGTATCTGCCACATCTCTCTTCACAGATAAGCTACCATTGCCCGAGCTAGTTTTATTTCCTTTTTGTTTGTAAGCATATTTTAGTATTTGACATTAATGAAATGAAGTGTTATCTATGTTGCATCTTTGTATTTATCGTTATATATGTAGTTTTTTTCATTTCTGTTTAATTTTGGATCATTAATGGCTTTAATTTTTTTAGGATCTACCTTAACACCCTCGTGAGATACAATATGACCCAAATATTCCACCTCCTGTACTCCAAAGAAAAATTTGGAGGTTTTTGCATTTAATTGTTTCTTATCCAATATTTTGTGCACCTTGTCAACATGTTGAACTTGATCCTTCCAAGACTTGTTGTACATTATTATATCATCAAAAAATAATAACACAAAATTTCTAAGGAAGGGTTTGAAAATGGAATTCATCAAACCTTGAAATGTGGAATGTCTTCAGCCTTCATTCTAATTTGATCATATCCTGAACGAAGACACAATTTGGTGAAGTAAATTTCTCGATGTAATTCATCAATCACAAGAATGGGAATTTTATCTTTAATGGTCATTTTGTTGAGCTCCCTATAATATGGACACATATGCCATGATCCATCCTTCTTGTGCAACAATTCTACTGAAGAAGAGAAAGAATTTTGACTAGGTTGAATTATACTAGCCTCTAACATTTATGCAACCATACATTCAATTTCACTCTTTTGGGTATAGGGATATCTGTAAGGTATTATATTTTGAGGAACACTTCCTTAAATCAAATGAATAGCATGATCATGATCACAAATAGGTGGGAGGCCTTCGGGAGCCTGAAATACCTTGGAATGATTGTCTAAGAATTTTTGGAGATATGGAGAAATAGATGATTTCGATGTTTGAACCTCTAGTGATAATAATTGTGTAATTATGCCATGTTTTTCTTTCTTAAGAAGTTTTGTCATTCCAACAGATCTGATTATCTTTCCCGGTTTCCATGTGATACCCCTTAATTCAACTTCCTTTCCTTCCCAAAAAGATTTCAAGAAAAGTTCTTGAAAATTAAAAGCTATCGTCCCCAAAGATTGTAACCATTGAAATCGTAGTACAAAATCAACACCACCCATTGGAATGGAAATAATTGGACTATTGAATACATATTCACCCATGGTTAGCTTGATATCATGGCACTTTCTGGAGAAGTTTATAATTCCTCCATTTGCAACCATCACTTGACACTCTAGTGCTAGATATAGGAAGAAATTAAATGTGTTTGCTATGTTACAATGAATAAAATAATGGGTAATACCTAAATCAATCAACAATATTACCTTTTTCTTCTTCATATATCCTTCTACCTTGATATTTTGAGGAGTGGTAATTATTTCCAATATATTACAAGATATGGTCATATTCATCTCTTCTTTCTTTGAGGTCAGTTCCTGTTGTATATCCTCCTCTTTTGATGTCTCTTGTCCCTTTTCTTCCTCCTCTTCACAATCTATGTAGAATAATTTATTCTCAACACACTTATGACCTTTAAAGTATTTCCTATCACAATTGTAACAAAGACCTATTGCGCTTTTTTCCTCCAATTTTTTTGTTGTCAAACTTGTAGGTTGTGGAAAGCTAGGAGCAACAACACTTCCATTTTTATTATTTTAAGTGGTAGATTTCCTTGTTGCAATAAATTTTCTTTCAATTTTTTTTTCCACCCTGAATGTAGTCTCCAATGAATCAGCTTCCAAAAGATGAACCTCATGTTGGATGTTATCCTTTAAACTCCCTATGAAGAAATCAATCATATTCTCTTCTGGAATATTATTTACCCTAATATTAAATTTTTGGAAGTCCTTAATGTGTTCCGCCATTGAACCCTTTTGTCTGAGATTTATCAGTTGCTTAAAGAAGGTGTTACTCTTTGTATCCTCATATTGTGCTATCATTTCCTCCATAAAAATTGACCAAGTGAGAAGTGGTTTACGCGAAAAAATCTATCGATACCATACAAATTGGTTAGATTATAAATATAAATATGCAATGCATACTTTTGTGTGTGTTGCACATCATGTAGATCGAAATATTGCTCCATCTACAGTATCCATGTTACTATATCCTTTCCATCAAACTCCCTCATATCTACATTTGGAATGTGGTCGGTATTAAACCCAATGTTGGAGTCTCTAAAATTGTATTCCATATTCTTCCTTTTCCTCATCCTGATGTTCATGGAATACCTTGTCACCACTAGGAAGCATTTCTTATAACAACTTTGTCAAAACTTCCTTCAAACATTCCATGTCTTCTTTTAAAACATTCTTCAAATCTTCCATTTTTCCTTTGATTTTTTCTTCTATACCATCCATGTTACCTTCCTATTCATTTTTTGTTACTCTTTGCGAGAGCGAAATGTTTTGCACATGCTCTCAAAATTTTGATATATCATGTTGCATTTCTTCCTCTTCTTCATGTGCCATAGAAGATATTTCTAGTTGATTACTAGGTATGTCCATTTTTTTATTTAGACCAATTTTGGAATAGAACAATGATATCTATTCTTCACTGTTCCCTTTGAATCACTTTAAACTAATTTTTGAAAAAAAGTTATGCAAAATTAAGAAAACAAGACCCACATATTTCTTGCTTTTTTGGAGTTCAATATTGAAATTGTTGTATCTCTATAATTTTGGATCTTTGAGGTTTGAAATTTCGACTTCTTGTAGCCATATAAGTATTATTTTCAATGTCATAAGTCAAACCAAAATTGGATCCTTCAAGATAATTTTATGCCCAATCTGTCATGATGGCTTGATTATATACTAGTTCAATAGAGATAACTTGTATGTAGTGCCATGAGTCAATGTTTTGACCTTTCTCCATAAAAATGATAACAAAAAAGATACAGCCCATGAAAATTCAGTCACATTTTATGAAATTAAAAAATGATGCTGAAAGAAAAATTTATGATTATTTTCCCAAGGTCACCTGTTTGAGACTTTATTCTCGAGCATGAAAAAGATGCTAAATTCTTTGGATCATATCTCAGAAAATATAGTGAACCAAGATCTGAAATTTTTATAGGAAGTTCATCAAGACTTTTTCTCCACTTGGTTGCAATTTTAGCTTTTGAACCTTTGTAGAGAAGAAATTATAGTGAAAAGTCCAAGATAACCTGTTTGCAGTAGTGAAACCCTAGAATCCAAAGCTTCGATACCAAATATTATGCAACCAACTCACAAAATAGAACAAAATATAGATCAATGACTTGAGAAATAACATCTTTGAGGGGGAAACCTCCTTTACATCACATAAATGAACAATTATTGGATGATACAAATGATAAGACCTCCTTGGTATATATAGGAGTCGAAGGGGTCACAATATAATTAGAGCCTACATAACAATAATAATGTAAGGGCACAACAACAAAAATTGTGGGATTATATGGGGAACAACAATAACAAAATGGGGGATACATGGGCACAACAATAATAATAAGGGGTAACACTAACAATAACAATATGGTAGATACATTAGTATTATAGGAACCTAGCACTTTTCCTTTTCAAAGCCTTTGCCAATGCCCTTGCCAATTTCCCCTTAGCCCTAATAAACCGAAATGAACGCCCACTAGGATGTTTTTCCCAACATTTAGCTTAGAATATTTGTCCCATGACCCTAGTATTATTTTTTCCTTTATTAAATTTATTACATAAAATTGTACCAGGGGTTGTTACAGTGGAGCCATCAAATTTCACAAGCTGCACCTTTCCCCCCCCCAACTTTTCCCATTATATGTAAAACAAGGGTTAAACATAGAAATATTCATTGTTATAAACAACCATGACTTGTGGCCCAATAATTGGAGTGATGGAAAAGCTCCAATGAGGTTGGAGGTTTCATCATCATCGGTTCCCACAATTGATTGCTCGGCCCCTTTTGACTAGTCTTGGGTGCCATGTGGCACCATGTGATTTGGCCCCATTAGTTCAAATCATGCTATTTGATGGCCCACATCAATTGGTCAACCTAGTCAATGATCCATGTGTCACGCATTCATTAGTCCATGTATTTTCCCAATCATTTGCCTATGGTGCCATGTGTTGCTCCCTAGTGCCGTCACTTGCTATCCCTATAGCTTTTTTTTCTTTTGTTTGCCTTAAACTTTAGACTATGATATCTTCCTCATACAAGATTATTTTTCACCCATTCATGTTGTGTTGGATTCAGTTTTCTGAGCTCTATGAAATGGTATTATTTCCATGTATTTTTGGAGACTTTGAATTTTAGGCTTTTTTAGGATCCTCCCATATCAAAATGGTCCATTGTAAATATGACAAATGATAGGTTGAGGTGTTAGTTTTTGGGACATATGTCCTAGCAGTTTTGGTTCTATTAGGATATTTTCTAGCATGTACAAAGTATAAATTTGTAGTAGCAGTAACAAACACACACGCACACAACAACAACAACAAGGTGATTAGGAACTACACTCAAGGAGCTCGAGTGAGAAGTAGCTCAAGAGATAGCACGAGAGCTTAGTCAAGAGAGATCCCATGTAAATTCTTTGTAAATATATCCTGGTTTAATAATAGAAATGAGTTGAATTATGTTTTCCTATACACTGTGTAAATGGTGTGATCTATTGTATACACATATGAATGCTTTGTGAGTATGAGTACATGAATTGTCCTAGATAGGGGAAGGTTCGATAGTTTGACATGAGAGAGAGAGAAGAGGGCCAATATTTCAGACTTTATGTCTCAAGCAAAGATATAGGGATTGTGTCTTGGGCACTTAAAATTATGTGTTTAAATGTTAACATCGAGGAAAAATTAATGGACCTCCATTAGAGGGTTGGAGAGGTCGAGGCATTGGAGCCTTGATGAAAATCATTCATGATAATGATTCAATAACCAACCATTTTGAGTCTGCCATCAATTTCTTTGTTAACCTAGATTGTAAGAAGGTGTTAAATCCTTGTCAAAACTTGATATCCAGCCTGATAAATTGGAGTTTTTAAAACCATATCTCTATGCTAACAAGGTGGGGTTGACCCCGGTGGATAGTGATACCGCTTAAAGGAAAAAATTGTGTAGCCTGGTAATGTTGATAATAAGCCACAATCCATTAGGGCCTAGTCATAGTGTATTGAGTCCATAAGGGAATTGGGACTGGGTGTATGCGGTTTGAAAACAAACTTCCAATAAGTTTCTGGTGGGGTTTGGAGACCAAGAGCAGAACCACTAGGTTGGCCACATCAATTGGAATTTGCAATGAAATAATACCATGTTGATGGTTCTAGACCTACCAACATGCAGGGGTTCACCCTTATATGAAGTCCTAATTAGACCTCACACTGTTTAAACTAGGAGCCCCATCCGGAATACAACTCGGATGCCGAAACTGTGGGTTTTAGTGTTGTGCCTTGGTTGCGATAACACATAGAATGATGTATTTGTGACTTTGGTGAAAGAAATATATAGCTTTGTGAAGGGTCAAGTGAAATGTATGAAATATCTAACAAAATGAGGGAAAAGTGAGTGAAACCCTTAGAAGCCTTTAATAGTACACAGCTTGAAAGGAACCCACGAGAATAAAAGGCATCACAAGTTAGCCTACAAAATAGTTCACAAGTTAACCATGATGGAAATATACAACAACACACATTCAAAAAGATTCATACTAATACAAATTAAATAGTTCATAAGCATTAGTGTAAATTAAATAACATATATTGCAAATATGACAAGAATAGTCCTACTATATTCACAACTTATGCATGAAAATGTGCCGGCTTTGAGATTTTATTAAAGTGAAAGCCCCAAGCATACATATACAATTCATGAACCACTAGTCCCAATAGTGGAACATGAAGTCAACACCTTCTCCTCCAAAGAAAGATATTCCTTCTATGCTACAGAGAAGCCAAGGCTCAAAACTCCCAGGCTTCTAATCCTAAGACAAAAGCCTAGAAAAACGCACTTTACATGACCCATGAGGGTGTATTTATAACAAAAGGGGTGACTATTCAACTCCCTTTGTGACTCTTTGACTTACCTCATAAATGTTTGAATTTGTACAACCATTACCTTTGGAATTCATTACAAGATGACTCTTGACATTCCGTAATTGACACTTGGAATTTCACTTACAATTAATTAAAAAAAATATTACAATATCACTCATACCCACATAATAAAAAATTGGGTAGAGTCTACTAGTCAACCTAATAAGACAAAACAGGTTAAGCTTGAGTTTGGGAAAACTCCAGCTCAACCACTTCAACTTGTATTTCCTTGGTCATATAGTGGTGTCAATCCTTGTATTTTACAATGACTTCCCCAAACTATGTGAAGGGACTAGGCTGGAAGTGGACCCTAGCCTCCATTGTACCTGGGTTGATTCATTTGGAATTGGTCTAAATTTCCTTCCTCAGTAGGAGAAACAGAGTGTTGTTCTAGGAAGGGCCACGAATGTACTTCTACATATTACACTTTTTCACCTCCAAATCTTTCTTGGTGGCAATCTGCCTAAGCTGATCCAAGTATTCTTCAACCTCCCGCCTGACTTGATTCTTGCACTTGGCTTCAGTGGGTGAGCCAACTAAAGGGATCTTGTGTGATTTCACCAAGAAATCCATGCTATTGTATAATGGTGCGCATGGACCTGAATGTTGGCAATGAATGAAGCGAGTTGTTTGTTACTCTGGAGGATCATCTGAACCTATGCTTTCTCCAACTCTGCAAGTTGCCTTGTTTTCCTTACCAACTTAGATGGTACCCCTTTGTGTTGCATTGACCACTCATGCACAAAAATGATGGCTGTATGAATAACTTTGAGAGATTTAGAATTATCCTTACACTTCTATTTCACATCATGCAAGCGGACAACTCCTTTATGAATGGTGACAAGCTCCTCATAAATGCTCTGCATAGTTTCTCCCAATGTGGATACTTCACCAAGTATCTTTGCCTTAAGTTCATCCAGATATACCTGTGCGGGAGCTACTTTCTGGACCTCTACTTGGAGCCGCTCAATTTTTTGCAGTGCAGCCTATAACTTCTTTTCCATTTGTCTATTCTTAGCCATGAGATACTTCCTGTTTGACTTGGTAGCACCTTCGAAGTCCAAGTTGGATGTCGCAATGGAATTTGGATTTCTCCTGGTATCCATTACAATCACCCTTTCTCTAATTAATTAAATAGATGTAATATCGTTGAAAAATGTTTCTTTCATGCTTATACAATCTTTTTCTATTAGGCGCAAGATCCCCCAAGGAAAATTTTGGGGCTTAAAGCCTAGATTTTGACCAAATCTGATATAAAGACTTCACGTTTTGTTGGGGCGGAGCGCAAATATTGTAAATGAGTCATAGGGTTGTTCACCCTCATTTTTGTAATGTAATTTCGGCTTTAGAAATCTACCCATGGTCCGCGGACCATGAGATTGTATAAATAGAGTGAGGCTATAATTTGTAAAAAATGGAATGATAGTCATGAATAAAAGATGAAGAAGTGAGTCTTATCTAAGTGTAGAGTGGAGTCTTTGGGTCGTAGAGTAGGATAAGGCTTTGCAGCTGAGTGCGCAGAGGCCTAGTAGTCCCCAACTGAGTGCACAGACCCCCGCAACTAAGTGCATAGGGTGGGTTGAGTCTACAACCTTTGGAGAATTAATAAAGAGAATTTTTACGTCATTTTTGTGTATCTTTTTCTTGTTTTGTGCATTGAATGTATCAGATATAAATTGCATTTCTATTGTTTATATGATGCGCGAACTTATGTGAATGTGTTGATAAAGTGAATATAAGATAAAGTATATGTTTACGCGAAGATAACTAACTATTATAAGAAGATAAGTAAGCCTCGCGGTGTAACATGGGGAAGTAGCACAGATTGCTGCTTTAGCAGCTGAAGGCACCTCGGTCCTTGGTTAGGGTTGTGAATGTGATTATAACAGATCGTGAAGGCCTCATAGGTAAGGATAGTGCGCGAAGTGACCTGCATGAAGGTATTCATAGTTGGACTAAATCAACACCTTAGACATCTCAAGGGTGCGGAAACTTGGTTCCAGCATCCCCCCATACTGCTTTGGGTGACACCTCAGTCCACGCTCCATGGGTTGTTGCCAAAAGGGCCAATAGTGTAGGTATTTGTTTGGCAAATTAACTTCAAACCTGGGTCAGGCCCAACTCAAGCCAACAAATGGTTCTGTTGCTGGGACCGGAATCTGCATAGAGATGTCTGATGTTGTATCATTGGAATCCAAATAAGAAGGAAATTGAAGGTTTGTTGGACAGAAGAATTCACAAGTTTGCGGCGCAAGAAAATAGGAACCCGCGACTAACAAAAGAAGAGTGGTTAGTCTGCTACTTGTACACAGAGATTCATGAAACCTTTTTCATGTCTTTCCCTACTGAGCTGTACGAGTGGATCGTGAAGTTAGCAGATAACCGAGGAAGGTGGAAACTCGACAATCCTATTGTGTGGACCCCTGAATTGATGCGCAGATTGGAAGCATCGGAGGATAAGATCGTGAACGTTGTTGATCACTGGCTCAATTGAATTATAGGAGGATTCATTACTGAGTTCACGGTACACACTTCAGTCAACTATAGCAAGGCAGAGTGATGCTTTCTCAAAGGACTGCGAGATAAGTATGTAAAGTTTCTGAATACTTGGATTAAAATGCTATTGTGTGAAAAGAGGTTTATGCAATTACCTTGATGTTCGGAGCCACACGAAGCAGAAAAACCTACAGAAATGAAGGAAGTAAGGGACCAGAGAATAGCCATTTGATTTCACCTCCGTGAGGGGACAAGGAAGAGCTCGTGAAAGTCTTGCCATGAAGTGAGATCCATTTGATAAGGCAGAGAATTCCATGCATACCACCCCCACCCACATAACCACCAATTTCACCACCTTCACCTCCATCTTCACCTGTACCACCTCCGCCACCACCATGAGTCAATATGGCAAGCGTGATAAAGTTGCTTGTGTTCAAGGGAGTAGGAAATGAAGATTTAGACCAGTTTTGGTTTGTGATAAGGGCTGCATGGGAAGTGTAGGGAGTTATAGATGATAATATAAAGAGAGAAACATTGGTCAGCACTCTGCAGGATCGCACCCTGACCTGTTATATTAAGCATTCTAATGACAATCCAAATGTGGGAATCACGGATATCCAAATTACGCTAAACAGAGGATTTAGCATGCCGAAGTCAGAAACGTAATCGATCATTGGACTCAAAGAGATCACAATGTTACTAGGTGAGACTCCTTGGGATCTAGATCAAAGACTGAAGTGTACGATTCATGAAGCTAATATGAATTTGACGGATGGAAAGCACTACAAATGGTTTGTAGCATCGCTAACACCACATTTGAGGAATGCATTGTTGCAACAAAGGTTAACGACTCAGGCAGAGGTCTTGGAGATTGTGATGAGGCTGCATGAAACCCCAATGCAGGATCCTAACTTGGGACTTTAGCAGATCCACTTGCAGTTGAAAAAATTATGCCTTGATATGCAGAGACTGAAACAAGACAGGACAACCTGACCAGAAGTGCATGAAGAGGTGTGGTGCATAAAATGCAAGGGTTAGGGTCATGGTAAGGACCATTGCTCTGTGTTCACGAATTACCTCATTGGAGGAGGACCGATGCCTTTAAGGTCGGAAGTGCAAGTAGGACCTAGCACGACACCTACTTTGTGGTGCGTGATTTGTCAAATAGGAGGAAAGCATGCTATGAACAGCTACCATTTTTTACAGAAGTACACATAGAATTCACAATAGTTGTTATGTAATTTTTGTAGATTGGTTGGACATGATGAGTGCACTTGTAGAAGCTATGAGCTGATGATGGATAGAACTCCCATCCGTAGAGTTCAGGTCGAAATGTGACCCCTAGAACAAAGTGTGGGGATGGCACGAACTAGATTTCAGGGGCGCGAATGAGGCCGAGGTGGAGGAGGACCTGGAAGAGGTCATAGACAGTTGATATGCTACAATTGCGGAGGGCTAGGACATTATTCCCGTGATTGTACGAATCCAACACATCCATCATGTCTGTATTGTTCCTTTTTTGTTCATGAGATGGAAGATTGTCCTACCCTGATAGCTAGCATACGTGACAAGGAAGTGCAACCACCTCCTCTGACTCAGAACCTATAGATGATGAGGTCTGAGCCGTGCGAGGAAGATCCAAATGTGAACATTGTGCTTCGAAGTGGAATCGCGATGGGAGATGATAAAGGTAAACAACTCGAAGATAGTACTTGGGTTCGCAAGGCTCCGACGAAAGAAGCACAATTTGATTTGGATTGCGCTAAGGAAACCTTCATGGAAGTTAAGAAGAGCTTCGATGATGCCTCCACTTCAGAAAGAAAAGATAGATTGGAGCCAGAAATGGACCCATCTATGCTTACGATGTTCTTGGAAACATGCATGAAGCTACTGTGCAATAATAAGGTTGTAAAAGGATTGCAGGAACTCATTAACAGATGCGTTGGGACTGTGCCAGGAGAACCGCACATAGTCCGGAAGATTGGAAAACATAAGACTAGGACAGGAGAAGAAATGAGGCTAACCGCACAGATTGGAGAATATGAGATGGAACAAGTAATTCTGGATTTAGGATCAAACAGGAACGTTCTACCGAAGCAGACATGGGAATGCATAGGGAGGCCTACACTGCAATGGTCTCCTATCTAGCTACGAATGGTGAACCAACAAAAGATAATACCTATGGGAAGATTGTAGGGAATCACCATGGATATTGAGGGAGTGAGCGCGTTAGTAGACTTTGAGGTGATAGAGATTTTTGATGAAAACAATCCCTACCCCGCACTCTTAGGAATTGATTGGGTCGCTGATATGAATGGGGTAATTAATCTAAAGAACTGCAAGATGAGTTTTGATAAGAAATCTTTGCATGTAGTTATACCCTTAGACCCGGCTGAGGGATTGCACTACATAGAGCTGGTGCACGACTATGAAAGCGATGACAATTTGGACTGCATCTACAAGATAACTGCGTGAGAGCAAGACTAGGTAAATCCCACCGCAGATGGATGCATCTCATGGTAACCACGCTGAACTGTAATATGATGACAAGATTTTTGTGATGCATATTGATAGAAGTGAGGGACTACCTACTTATGATGGGTTAAGTGAGGTAGATACTTTCCTAGATAAGTTTGAAAGGGAGGTGCTGGAAAAGCAAGGTTTCCAGGCCTTGAAATGGGTACTGTGTGCTACGCTCGCGAGGTGGTGGGGTACGCACAAAGGGAGCTTTGAGGAATGGTGTGAATGCAGAAGAGTGATGCACACACATTTTGGGAAGCCTAGAGTGCGATTGACAGATAAATGCAATGGGTAGGATAAACTGTGCGCACGTCTAACTAGGTGGATGTTGACATATGGTAAACAACTTGCATGGATACACATTAATTGCGTGTTGGGAAATATGGTCAATGAGCATGTGTTGAGGGGGTAAATATGTGAACGATTCCTCAAGTTAGAACAACAAGCTGTGGAGAGAACGAGCACATAGAAGGTTATCCATGCGGAAGCAATTAGCGAGATGTGCGGAGTGCTGAACAAGGTATATAATGTGTAGAGAAGTGATTGGGACCTACGCATACCAACAGTTTTATGGGCTTATAGGGTGATGTGCAAGAAACTGACGGACCAGATGCCTTCTAGGATGGCCTATGGAGCAAACACTATAATGTCGATAGAGTCTATCATGACTAGTTCACGCATAGTAGTGCCCACAGATATGACAGATCACGGAGCCTTGGAAGAAGGGATCGCATAGCTGGACGAAGAAGAACGCTTGGGACCTGATGAAGAGATCCAACAGGGTGATCTTAGGCTCCAAGAACTCATGAAGGAAAGGGTTCGGTTAAGGGTGAAAATGCCATGATGGAAGAAGAAGTCAAGAAGTTTGAGGAAGGAATAAATAAGGAATTTCTTGATGAAAAGTTCATGGTGATAAGACAGGAGGCACATAGTTCCGTTGATAAATTTAGGAGTTACCGCCGAGAGTTGATCGGTGTGATGCCTTAGATCGGGCCATATATTACTAAAGGGATCATCGATGGTGGCATGATACAGATGGTAAAGTGTGTGATGCAGTTGGTAAATTTAAGTGGAGAACCTTTCCCAGGAAGAGTGAATGACAGTCGGTTGAAGCCATAGACGGGTGGCCTGGCTATCTAACTAGCCCACCAAAGTACAGTCTTAGCTCTCTAGGTAGTTGAAAGGAGGCGCGAGACTATAAACAGATGTAGGGAATGTAATAGCAGATACAAGGAAGCAGTTCAACTATAGCAGTCTTTGAACAATGCGTGCAAGAGATACAACAAGCAGCTGTCCAGTGCATTACCGATCTTGCAGCAATTCGCATAGAGTTGGGAGATCTCCGCGTGAAGATCTCTGCACCGACAAAGTGAATCGAGTGTGAGTCACGATGTTTGTGTTGGGGGCTTGCTGGGCATGGGATCTTCCAAGGGAATTTTTGGTGCTTAAAGCTGAGATTTTGACTAAATCTAATGTAAAGACTCCATGTTTTGTGGGCGCAGAGCGCGAAGATTGTAAATGAATCATAAGGTTGTCCACCCTCATTTTTGTAATGTAATGTCAGTGTTAGAAATATACCCATGGTCCGCGGACCATGGGATTGTATAAATAGAGCGAGGCTCTAAGTTGTAAAAACCAGAATGATAGTAATAAATGACAGATGAAGAATTGAGTCTTATCTAAGTGTAGAGTGGAGTCTTTGGGTTGTAGAGTAGGAGAAGGCTCTACGGTTAAGTGCGTAGAGGCCTAGTAGTCTATAGTTGAGTGCACGGACCCCTGCAGTTGAGTGCGTAGGGCGGGTCGAGTTTGTAACCTTTGGAGAAGTAATAAAGATAAGTTTTACGTCATTTCTCTGTATCTTTTTTCCTGTTTTGTGCATTGAATGTATCAGATATAAATTGCATTTCTATTGTTTATATGATGCGCGAACTTATATGAATGTGTTGATAAAGTGAATATAAGATAAAGTATCTGTTTATGTGAAGATAACTAACTATTATAATAAGATAAGTAAGCTACGTGGTGTAACATGGGGAAGTAGCGTAGATCATTGCTTTAGTAACGCGAAAGCACCTCAGCCCCTGGTTAAGCCTGTGCGAAGGCGATTATAATAGATCGTGAAGGCCTCGCAGGTCAGGATAGTGTGTAAAGTGACCTACACGAAGGTATTCATAGTTGGACTAAACTGACCCCTCAGACATCTTAACGGTGTGAAAACTTGGTTCCAGCATCCGCCCATACTACTTCGGGTGAGACCTCAGTTCGCACACCGTGGGCTGTTACCAAAAGGGCTAGTAGTGTAGGGATTTATTTAGCTAATTAAAATCGAACTTGGGTCAAGCCCCCTCAAGCCAACATTTTCTAAAGCTCATTGTAAGTCATATTATATGTATCCATGACCGAACCATCATCAAGGGGAACAATTTCCTCTCCTTCGCTTTGAGCTTTCTCTAACTATCGGAGGCGGGGGAGATTGAATGGTGACTTTGCTGAGTGCTCAGCATAAGATCAACATCTTGGTTTAGCGACTCCAGTTCCACCTCCATGTTTTGAATCACAATGAGTTTCTCGATTTCTTGAGCAAGTTCCTTCTCTTGGATTTATTTTCTCTCCTCTTCTAGCAGCCAATTCTTCTCTTGTTCCTTGGCTTGTTTCCATGTCACTTCTTCGTCTTCTATTCTCCACCTTTATTCTTCTTCTTGTTTCTAATGTTCTTCTTCCAATCTCCTCTTCTCTTGTTATTCCCTATGTTTCATCTTTTCTCCTACTTCCTTTGTTCCCTCCTCTTTTCTACTACTATGGCCGCTTTTAGGATGATACGATCTGCTTTCATCTTATGGCTCTACTCTTCCACTAGACTGTGTGCAACTTTCCTATAGCCTTTTTCACGCACTGGGTTACGCCTTTCTATTTGTGCTACCTATGGAGTGTCTTATTTATGAGGAGAAACTTGTGATGTTCCTGCGAAACTAACTAGTTTAAGAGACTTGGAATCATTTAAAAATTCTTCATTTCTTCCTCCTCAGGCATGTAAAGTGTCCTACTTGGCCACTAGAAATAAATCTTCATACAATGTGCTTTGCAAACATTCCTAGGATTGTGAAGATTGAATTCCAAATGACTAAATGAAAATTTATATATCTCCTTTCCTTTGGTGTATGCAACCTTCAAATTCTTGATCTCGTACAATCCAATTTGCAAAGGAAGAACGAGCCAAGGTGCCTTCTTCTTCCTGTGCAACACTCCTGATAACCTTGTGGAGAGATGATAAGCGACTTATTGAATGACTAACATATAGGTGGCATGCCTTAGTAGAATATGTGGAATATGTGGAATATGTGGAGACTTCTATCTGGAAAACACTCTAAGGAAAGTGTCATCTGATGAGGCAATCCAATCTTCTAATTCTGACACTGCTTCTATTTACCCACATGACATGCAAGGTGGTTCTTCCTCAAATATTAACTTGTACAATGAAATGACGAAGTGTTGAGTCATATTTTCCATTAATTCTTTATAGCTGCACTCTGAAATCATCTTGCACTAAATGTGCACAACTATCTCTCTTGGTGATCAGGTCCAATTCATGCTAGGAAATGAATTGTGAGTGCATATTGCATCCAGTAGATAGGAAGACATGTAGAATCTAGCTTGATTTACCTTTGGAGGTCTTTTGGCATTAGATACATGGAACTTCAACTATTGAGCAAACAAGTCTGACCAGTTGAATGTTTCCCTTCGTTCACAATCTGATTCGACAAGAACGCCCAACCTTTAGGGAAGGTCTCAGTGCTCTACTGATCATAGGTCCTACAACATAGAGCTATCAAGTACTGAAAATCCTTCTTGAGATATTTAATCTTGTAGGTGTTGGTTGGTGTCTGACGGAACTTTGTTGGCTCTTTCACCCAGCCTTTGGCAACATCCTTTGTACTCAAGTAGTTGGTGACTACATAGAAGTGAGAATCCATGGGCGATTCTGGCTCCGAAAAACTATACATGAGATGGTAATCTGGTGCCAGGAAACAAGCAAGCCTTTATCCACTGGGACTACTAAGAGTCATAGTATTTTCATCTGTATGAGATAATATCCAGCTGACAATGTCTGCACATGGCAAGTTAGGGTTCCTGCATGCAATCTTATATATCCCTGACCTTTGGACATTGATATACACTTGTCGGTCTTCAAGATCTTCTTTGGAAATTATCACTGAGAATACCTCTTTCACTTCTTGGCATGTGATGTCTGACTCTTTCTCTATAAATAGTTGAGTATCTAAGAAAAATGGAAACTTCATTGGAGTACTCTCAACTGCCTCCCCAATGCTACATTTTGTAGTGCCCTTTGAGGCAGATCTCTTGGGAGCCATAGTGACAATAGATGATCAAGGTAAGTGTTCAACAACTGCAGTACTTGTAGGATAAAAATGCACTCATGGTAGACATAAATTAGCTTCCACCAAAGTGACTCATAAAGCAAGATCAAGGCATCAACCATAAGACTGAGAGGGAGAACGGTATAATTTAGGAGTTAGGGTGAAGATACTGGCTTCATGAATTGTGTATTGTACAATCTCAGCATCCAAGGGAGTTGCTTGAGGCTTGAGGCTACGCAATGCACATTCTCATCCTGGGCGAACTGAGAGAGACTATGCATTGTGTTGTCTCAGTGGCCAAGGATTAGGCTTCATCCCTGGAACTGAGCAATGCGTAGTTGGGAAAGCTAGGGTCTACACATTGTATAGTCTCGCAGGCCAAGCATGAATCTTTATCCTTGGACTTTCACAATTCCCAGTTGAACATGTAAACTGATGGCTAAGTGAAGGGAAGATCTACCCAGAAATTGGATGGGAAAGTGGCAGATCTTAGTGATAATGAAAGAAAGAGTGCAGATATGAATAAGGAAAGATCTATTAGTGAAAATAAAGTGCATAATACCAACATGCAAAAGGAAAAATAAACATACACATGGATTCGCCGAAACGATGACCACTAATGGGTAAAAAAAATAAGAAATTGTTGTGGCACTTGAAAAAGCGAACGACAGACCAAATCAACCATTGTTTCTGATTGCAAGGTCGGGATGTCTACCATAATTTCATAGTTTTTGAGCTTGAGGATGGCCTCCCTATTTGGGTTGTGCAATTCAAATCCTCAAGGATGGTCTGCCTTCCAAGATTGTGCATTTTCTGGAGGGAAGACCAACAATTCTGCAAATTCAAGTCAAGAAATAGTTTGTGATTGAAAAGTTTCAGATAGGGATCAAAACAAGAAATCACAAGTACAACATAAAAAAATAATTCTTGAACATAGCATGAATGCTTGACAACAGTGAATGACAATCTCCTTTGGACAGAAGGGAGGCTCCAAAATCGAGGCATGGGAAAATTTTTAAAGGGTGGTTATAGCAGCTACAACAGACCATTATGCTCACTACATGCAAACATATGATTAGAGCTCATTGTTTTTGAGCGACATTAGATCTCGTGGTTTTCCATGAGGTGTCATCCATACTACACATAAGTTGATGGTCGCATCTTGAGTTACAGGTTGGGGCTTGAAATGTGTAGGACCCAACAATTAATGGTTGCATCATTTTACTCAAAAGTATGTATAGTAGGTACTAGTTGGATGTGGAATCTAATTCCACATCCAATGGGTGCATACACTTGACATTTGAGATAATCTATAAGGATACAAATGGAAAACACAATAAGAAAAAGTATTTTTCTTTCTTTTCCTTTAAAAGATCATCTCTTATTTTATTATTTTCACTTTTATTTTATTATTTTCATTATGTGTTCCATTTTAAACTTCAAAATTCCCTTAATGAGAAACTATTATAATATATATGTAGTAGTGATGAATCAAGAAGAAATGATACTATCTATATATATATATATATAGTATATATTATATATATATATTACTATTATAATATATATGTAGTAGTGATGAATCAAGAAGAATGATACTATATATATATCTATATATATATATATATATATATAATATATATATATATATATATAATATATATATATAATATATATAATATATATATGATCTATTATATGAATTTCCCATTGTATTTCTAAAAGAATTGCCTAGACTACAAGCTAAGCTTGAGTTAGAGTACACCATTGAACTCAAATGAGGAATAGAATTCATTTCCATTGCTTTTCATCATATGACAAACACATCATTTCAATAGTTACAAATGCAACACCAACAGATTCTATACTTGGGTTTGATTCATCCCAACAAATCAAAGCCACTGTATGAAACCAATACCCATTACCTTGAATTGATGATCTTTTGACCAAATGAAAGGTAGCATAATGTTTTCAAATATATATTTGTGGTTTGAATGTCATTAACTGAGAGAAGGAAGATATCCCAAAACTATGTTATGATGTTCTTTGGACATTATAAATTAGTATTGGTACCCGTTGGATTAACAAATGCTCAAATTATATTTATGATGTTAATGGGTAGGGTATTTCAAAAATATCTTGAGAAGTTAGTAGCAATGTTTATAGATGATATTCTAATATATTCAAAAACACCACATAAGCATGAGGAACATTTAAGGTCAATTTTGTGGTGTCTTAGGGAGCATAAATTATATGGAATTCATAATTTAGAGCTTACTGTAGTAATGCATGCATTGAGGCTTTTGACAAAATGTTATCTAGTGAGACAAAAACTTGAACTTAAGATTTCCTTCAATGTATGTTAAAAAGAAAAAAATCAATTGTATGTTAGGTAGTGATGATGGTATAAGATTTTTAGTGAATATGATTTTAACATAGCTCACATTAAGGGAACCTTGAACGATATTATAGGTAGCACTTTAAGTTGCAAGTCTCATGTATTTTTTATCTTACCTCTAAATACTAACCCTAGAGAACATATATTAGGCCTATAATAAAATCATAACTGATATAAAGAAGTAAGAATGGAATTAGATAAGGAAATAATGAGAATTAAGGCATGAAATATATGGGTCCTTACATGAAAATGGCTTACTAAGATTTCACATGTATATGTTGTGTAGATTTTATTAAACATGTATATGTTTTATTACATCAATATGCATGTATATTTTGAAATAGGGCTTCTAAAATTTCAATTTAATTATCGATAATTATTATATAGATGAAAGATATTTAATTTCCACATAATATTCTAGAATATTATTAGTAGTATTAAGAAGTCAAAGGTTGAGATTTATCTTCAAAGTAGTTATGTTATTTTTCTCCTATTAATTAAATAAATAATTAAAAAAATGTCATAAGTATCATATGAAAATGAGTTGTGGTTTTTTGGGAATATGGTAGTGACCCATGTTATTGTAAACAAGTATAATTCACATATTAAGAACCTTGATAATAAAGTGGGGTGAATCTCCATGGTTAAGAAATTGTTACATGTTTTCTAATATCCTCTCTTCTACTCTCTCTCCTCTCTCTCTCCTCTCTTCTCTCTCTAATATATATATATATATATATATATATATAATATATATAATATATATAGTTGACTAACCCACGAGGGATTTAAAAATTATATATCATGGTTTACAAGTACTTCATAACAAGGACAGCGCCAATTGAGTCCCCACATGGGAAATAATAATAATAATATTAATAATAATAAAGAAGCTATAATTTGATTAATTTTTAAGATTTTTTTTTTAATTTTATGGCATGAGATGTATCATGAATTAAGTTCTTTGATGCTTATCATAGATTGATGCCTATTGAGTTTTACCAACTATTAGATTTATATGGCTATGCTAATATTACTTAGAAAAGATAAAAAATTATCAATAATAGATTCTTGGATATGCCCCATCCATTATATTAACAAAAATAAATCTTTGTCAATACCATTCGCTGTAGAAATCTAAAGTCTTAAATATTTAATTACATTCATTCTTATTTCCAAACTAGGAAATGGTTTGGTGCAATTATATATAGTCATTATTTATATTATTCCAAAGATTTTACAAATTATGTTAAATCATTTTTGAAAAGTTTTGAAATAGCTTGGCCAAACCCATTAACTATAATATATTTTGAATAGGAATAGTTTATCTCAGGTTTCAATGCGATGAATTGGACTAAAGGAAAACCTTATAAATAATAAAACAAGTTTGAACTCACTTTGAAATAGGAATTGGAAACATTCTAAAATTTCAAACACTAATAATATACAAGACATACATTTTGAAGAAATTCATAATCTTCTAACAATTAAAAAGAATAGATATCTCTTATCCAAACCCTAATTATGTTCAAATTCAAGTATGAATGTACCGAATGCATCATAGCCTTTGTAACTACACAATTGAAATTCTCATGTCCAACAATAAAATAGATTTGTTTTCTAATCAAACTAATAAATATACCAATTTCATAAAAGCTGACATCTATCAACTATGTACCAACACTAAAGAAACTACATAAAAAGTCTCAAGGTAAAATAGAAAATAGTTATTTCACATATACAAACAAAAAAAAAAAGTTCCATTATTTCTATTAGGCAACTAAAATATTCTTCAATTTGATTTCTCGATCCCCATCAGGTAGTTTTTTATATAGAATACCAATGGCCCATGGATGTAAACATGATGCATGAGTATCAACCTTAAAGATTCAAGCTTCAATGTTTAAATTTTAGGATTAAGTGTGTATAGTGTAGGATTATATGATATGAAAGAAGATGGAGATGAGTTTTTAGAATTATGTGAACGAAGATGGAGACGTTCTTTTTCTTACAAGTCCAAAGAACCACTATGAGTGAATTTATTCTTAAATTTCCAGTGTTATTGAGGCATTTTATGCTTATCTTGAAGTCTTCGTATTATACATGCCTTGTAGTGAGATGCTTATCTTAGCGTCTCAGACAACAAGGTCACTATTTAATTTTTTTCAATTTTATTTGGAATTCGCATATATATAATATAATATATATAATATATATATATATATGCAATACACATTCCTATAGAAATCTAAAGTTTGTAATATTTATTTGTGTTCATTCTTATTTCCAAACTAGGCAATGGTTTGGTGCAATTATATATAGTCATTATTTATGTTATTTCAAAGATTTTACAAATTATGTTAAATCATTCTTGAAAAGTTTTAAAATTTCTTGGTCAAACCCATTAACTATAATATATTTTGAATGGGAGCAATTGATCTCGGCTTTCAATGTGATGAATTGGACTAAAGGAAAGCTTTATAAATAATAAAACAATTTTGAACTCACTTTGAAATAGGAATTTGGAAGGATTTTAACATTTCAAACATTAATAATATACATGGCATACATTTTGAAGAAATTCATAATCTTCTAACAAGTAAAAAGAATAGATATCTCTTATCCACACCCTAATTGTGTTCAAATTCAAGTATGAATGTATTGAATACATCATAGCCTTTGTAACTACACACATGAAATTCTCATGTCCAACAATAAAATATTATTTTTTTTTTTCTAATCAAACTAATAAATAGACCAATTTCATAAAAGATGAAATCTATCATCTACGTACCAACACTAAATAAAATACATAAAAACCCTCAAGATCAAATAGAAAATTGTTATTTCACATGGACAAACAAAAACAATAAGTTCCATTATTTCTATTAGAAAACTAAAAAGTTCTTTAATTTGATTTCTCTATCCCCATCATTTAGTTTTTTATATAGAATATCAATGGCCCACAGGTTTAAACATGACGCGTGAGTCCCAACCTTAAAGCTTCAAGATTCAATGTTTAATCTTTAGGCTTAAGTGTGTATAGTGCAGGATTATATGATATGAAAGAAGATGAAGATGGGTTTTTAGAATTATGTGAAAGAATATAGAGACGTGCTTTTTCTAACAAGTCCAAAGAACCACTATGAGTGAATTTATTCTTATTTTAAATTTTCATTGCTATTGGGACATTCTATGCTTAACTTGAAGTCTTTGTATTGTACATGTCCTGTAGTGAGATTCTTATCTTAGCGTCTCAGACAACAAGGTCACTATTTTATTTTGTGCAATTTTATTTGGATTTGCATATATATATATATATATGTAAGAGAGAGAGAGAGAGAGATTTGCTACTATTGATGAAATCAAACTAAAATAATGAGATTACATTTCCTCTTCTATTCTGCAGAATGGAAATCACAATTTTGAAACACATGAAATGACATATTAAATGACATGAAACCATCAAACCACAACAACATAATCATTTTTCAAGGGAAGCCAATTGGGAAAAAACCCCTCCGCTGATTTTCATTAATCATATGAGAATGAGAAACTATTACAATGTCTTGCTTCAATCTTGAAGCACACATTGCACCGTAAACATGTCCTGATGATGATTGTCTTGCTTTGGCCAACACTTAGCCAATCCAAGTCCCCAACTTCCTCCTATTTCCTTGCAAAATTAAGGAGAATTTAGGCTCCTAAATAATAGGTCAATTCCCTATTTACTTTCGTAAATCCCAATGAATTGATCACCTGCATCAATTTCCAAGACTTTACAGTAAAATAGTATACAATTGATAATTAAAATGTTCCTTTTCGTCCACTCCAGCTAGGAAATTCAAATTTCATGCATGTCTGGGTTATTTTTATTTGATTGACTAGTTTAACTAAGAGATCACTAAGTTAACAATAGTTTTAATGCTCAACTGACCTTCAACTAACTCAATTAATTACTTGAGCTTGGTTAATTGAGTTCAATTGAAAATAATTGAATTAGATTGCTAAATTTTAGAAATCATTGCATTTACAACTCTACTCCAAGCCTATAACTTGAATTTACTGAATTAACTAGTATAAAAGGCCATGACACTCTAGCTAACTACAATCCAAGTCATCATGTTGATGTGGAAAATTGAATTACTCAATTTGACTAAGGCACACGTCAAAATTGAGCCTTTTCTTGCTACATTTTTAACACTCCCTCTTAGCAAGAAAAGGGCTCTGCCAACCCCTCTCCTGTACCTATGGAATTTGAATTTTCCTCTTGGCAATGCCTTTCTCAATATATTTGCATCCTGGTCCTCAGTTGGAATGTATTGTAGCATCATGATTCTTCTATGCACACAATATTGCAAGTGACGGTAATTGATATCAATGTTCTTGTACCTATCATGAAATATTGTATTCTCAAAGAGTTTAATACAACTATCATTATCACAATAAATCCTTATTAGATCCATCTCCTGACTGAAAACACCCACAAGTATTTCCCTCGTCCATATGGCCTCACATGCTCCTATGTTTCCTGCAATACCAGGAAATAGTTGTAGACCCAACATTGAAGATAGCACCTAAAGTAATTTTCCTATCTCATGGAATCCCTTCCCAATTTGCATCAGTAAAGCATTGGAGATTCACTCCCTTTGTCCTCCTGTATCATAACCCATACTTGGTTGCTCCTCTAAGGTATCTTAAGACATGCTTTGATGCCTTCTAATATAGCTTGCTAGGCTTCATCATGGCTTGACTCGACTGATTAATTACATAGCATATGTCGAGCCTTGTGTTCACAAGATACATCAAGGATCCCACAAGTTTTTTGTAGATGGTGGAATCTAATGCCTCTCCTAAAGAAGCACTCTCCTTCCTCCAGTTTGTAGTTAGAGGAGTGCCCATACACTTGCAGTTCTCCATGTGGAATCTATGAAGTATTTCAGAGGAATACCTCCCCTAACTCACAAAAAACTCACCATCACCCTGCCATACTTCCATCCCAAGAAAGTAATGGATTAAGACCATGTATTTCATCTCAAATTCTCTTGCAAGGTCCTCTTTGTAAGAGTGTATCAACTACCCATCCCCTATAAGTATCAAGTCATCAACATACAATACTAAGATAAGCAACTTTCCACCTACCACAATGTGGTAGATATTGGAATTTGCTTCACTTTTGGTGAAGCCTAACCCACTGAGATATGTTTTAATCTAAGTGTACCATGCTCAGGGTACCTGCTTGAGACCATTCATGGCTCTCTTAAGGCTGCACACATGTGTCTCCCTGTCATATGTCTCAAATACCTTTGGATTCTCTATGCAAATTTCTTCCTCAATAACACCATTGATGAAGGCAATCTTCATATCCATCTGATGGATCTTCCACCCCATCAATGTAGCTAATGCTAGAATGGTTTTGATCGAGGAATATATTTCCACTAGGGAAAATTTTCCTCATAGTCCACTATCTCTACTTGTGGGAAGCCTTTGGTCGCAAATATGGCCTTGTACTTCTCGATTCTCCCATCAACTACATGCTTAACTTTGTAAATCCACCTAGAACCAACCAATGACTTGTTCTCTGGTCTCAACACCAGCTCCCATACACTATTATTCATGATGGAGTGAAACTCCTACACCATGGAATCAACCCACACTGGTTGAGAAACTACTTCCTCAAATGAAGAAGGCTCTTACTCAATGAGTTTTTTCATGAGAGACATATACCCATTATACCTATTTGGTGACCTCCTCTGCCTGCACAAAGATGTATGAGATCCCACATGCTCCCATGCATCTTGTGCCAACCTATCATATTCTATAGTTCTCTTCTTCCCCTCTCTCAACGATTTTGGTTGAGTGGGTGTCTCCACTTGGCCTCCTATCTACTCCTCCACAACATCCTGAAGTGCTGCATGAAGTTCCTCCTTTAGAGCTAGTATCTCCTACACTAGTGGGATACTTAGCTCATGCTCTAGAGGGCATATCATATCCTTCTCCTCATTAAATTTGACCTCTCTCCTCACTAATGTCCCCCTGAGTGAGGTAAAATATACCCTATAGTTATGTGGTGTCTTTGTGTATCCTACAAATACTCCCATCTCATATGTATACTCCAATTTCTTCCTGCTATCCTTGGAGACATGAAAATACATAGTAGCCCCAAAAATTTGAAAATAAGATACGTCTGGCTTCCTATTAGAGAAAGCTTCTTCGGGTGTGATCATGCCAATTATTCTATGAGGGTTCATGTTCTTAAAATAAACAGAGGTGTTTCATGCTTCTACCCAAATCTTTAGTGGAAGCCCTTGATCATGCAACATGACTCTTGTTTCTCTCATTATGCGTATGATTTTCCTTTCAACCACCCAAATTTGTTGTGCGTTATGGGGTGTTATCAGTTCTCTTCTAATATCATATCTGGAAAAATTCCTTAAAGGCGTTAGAAACAAATTCTCCTCCATTCTCACTTCTCAGGGCTTTCATTTTTGACCATTATCTTTTTCTACCAATGCTTTGAATTCAACAAATTTGGAAAACACTTCATCCTTTTTCCTCATGAAGAAAATCCAACATTTTCTAGAAAAGTCATCAACAAAAATTACATAATACCTATGTTTTTTGTAGAGGTTGTAGAAAAGGGTCTACATACATCAGAGTGGAATCACTGCAAGATTGCTCTCGCTCTTCTATCTCAACCTTGGAAGGTGGATTTGACATATTTCCCCAATGTGCATCCCTTGCAGACATCATGTTGGTCAAGGGTGCATTTCAGAAGGCCAGTGGTAATCAATTGCATGAGTTTTAAGGCCCCATGGTGTAAGTGTCCCATGAATTTTTGCTAGAGTTCTCCAACATCTCAACTCTACACATCTTCTACCTTGAAACTTAGTGCAACGCAAGCTTCCACCTCAAGTTTCTAGATGTTTTTCACTCTAACTATAGTTTGTTTCACTTTCCCTATAGCTACATGTTGGTCTTAGAAAGGTTTTCCCCTTACTGAAAACAACATCATAGCCTCTATCCTTCCCTTTTAAAGGTTACAGTTCCAATTCATTTGATAATGTACCTCCCATCATCCCCAATATCTGTGTGAATCTAAAGATCATTCTCCTCTAGATTACTGTTTAACCTCATAATTACTCTCTCCTTGACAAATTTTCTCACTTCTTTCTCTTGTTTTCCATAAAAAGACAGATCCGCATCACTGATAAAGGATAGATTTTGTCTCAAGGAGGACATTAAATGATTGACATGTTATACTTTTATGTTTTTGTTACTTGAATAAGTTTTTGCAAATTAGCTACGGAACACAGCCTATTCTACAGCTACCGGTGTGTTCCGTAGCTACTTCCACGGTTTAGCAGGTTATAGGTGTCAAACAAAGAAACCGACTACATGGGCATCTCTGGAATCGTCTCGACATGGATTCTATCCTAGTCACCTAGCCCAAATAGATAAAATACTAGCTCAAGACCACAGTCAAAGGTGGAGTCAAACATATGAAACCCGAAAGCAATAGGACTCTTTGTCTACCCTTTCAATTAATTAATAAATCCAACAATTTTGTTGAAGCATTAACTCAGATCAACCACCTGTGTCAACGGTTCTGTGCAACCACCTTGTTCGAATTCAAGTCACTTGTAGCTGATCAAACATTTACACAGACCGATTTTAATACGTGTAGACCACCTATAGATAATTTTCCTCAAAAGAAAATTATGAATATTTTCTTTTAAATAATAGTTGAACAGAACTGAAGGGGGTTCGAAGCTTTTGATGTATTAAGTTTAGACTTATCAACTCTGTAATTTTGGACTTTTTGTTCCTGTTTATAATACAAAGTTGTGTGTTGACTGATGATCATTTGAAGGAGCACTGTGAATTATGTTAGTGGCTCAACTCAGTCAGTTGCATAGGGCCCCTGCACTGAAGGAGGTTTTCCTTTCATTTATTTTCTTCTTTCTGTTCAGTTTTAATTTCATAATTTGCTTTTAACAGTGTTTGTAACTTAGGTTGATTTCTTGTAGTTATAATCAGTAGCATAATGTTAGAATTCAATTGTGAAATCTTGTTTCTCCATCCATTTCATAAAGGAAGAGACTTTGTTTCTAAACAAAGTAAGATTGAAAGTAATGAGGAGGCACTGTTGATTAAGTTTACTCACTGTTGTTTTTATTTATTTCATAGTTCAGGTTGTCAATACACTGTATTAATGAATGTTTTTGGTCACCATTTTAAGCTGATATCCATCCTAAACTAAATATTTAAAACATTAACTTTACATAAGGATTGAAACCAATCAGTTACCTTCTACATGTTTTTATTTAGTTTTTTCTAGGTCATGAAGTACAGAAGTTGCTTGAATTCCATCTCAAGAAGGTTATCTTTCAAAATTGAAGGTTAGAGTAACTAGAAGTACTTCAGTTAATTTCATTCTCTGTACCTATTTCAACATGACTTACAACTTTAACTTTTGGTTTTAAGAATTAGATTCAAGAATTAGGATAGATGACAAGATAGGACAGACGCTCTATTTTTCCTTCTTCTAACTTAGATTTTGACTAGCTTTAAGCTCTTGGTTCACATTTAGGAAGTTTAAATCCAGATTCTCATAGTTCAAATTGTACATCATTAGGAATCAAAGAACAGAAACCCCCAAAACAATATAAAATACAAAACAAAAAAGTAAGAAGGGTTAACTAAGCACATACAGTGCACTACACTTCATGAGCTTACGAACCTTGGTTGATAATTTATGCAAAGAAATTTAGGACACTAAATTGACTAAACAATTACTAAAGAGTTCTTTTCTTCATGTCATATCGAATGAGGCACCTAAATCTAGGTACCACATAATCCCCATTACAGTTCTTTCCATGCATGCAATCAAGGTGAAGTCTAATTCGAATTGTGAGGCAAGTGCTTCACCTCCTGCTCCTCCTAAAGGCTTCCTATTAAACTTCTTGTGTAGACACTTTGTTGCATAGTTCCCATAATCATGCGAGTGAAAACATTTGATATTGCTTAGGTCCTTCTTCTTGTCATTTTTTTGGCTAGACTCTGGTTTCCTTTGGGCCTTCTTTCCCTTAGCTTTCTTACCCTTCCCAACCAAGGAAAAATTCTCTTCCTCCTTTGCTTTGGATGTTACTCCATCTCTAGTGTTCTTGCAAATTTATTCTTGCACCAAATTGGACCAAAGTCTTTCCCAATTTGACAATTTGTCCCTTCCATTTACAGAGTCATGGTAGTTGTGTTGGGATTTTGGAAGACCTAAGAGAGTTATACTCACTAGATCTGAACATGGTATATTTTCTCTAACTCCTCCAAGCTCATCTCAACATTGAGTGAATCTAGAGAGGTAATGTGGAATGGTTTCATTTTTTTGCATGTGGATGTTTTTGAGCTTGTCCCTCAATGCCTATTTTCTAGCATCACTACCATTTTCGAATAGCTCAGTGAGGGTCTTACACATAGCAAATGGATTCTCCTTGTCATGTAAATTTGAGACTATGTGGTCTCTCACACCCCCAAGGATGATCCTCCTAGCCTTTGTGGTATCCTTCTTCCACTGGGCTAACTTATGTGCATCTAATACTGCTAGTTTTGGAATGTCAGTTTTGGTGGACTCCAACACTCCAGTATCATCAAGTACATATTCCATCCTACCCTTCTAAGCTATGAAATTTGAGGTTCCCTCCAGGGCATACTCCAATCTAAATCCGGTCAAATATATTTTCCCACATGGAAAAAAAATTGCTTCAGTGAATCTAAGAATCGAAATATCTAAAGGAGAAGATCTATTGACTAGTTTCTAGTGTGATTTCTGCTCTTGTACCATATAGAAATTAATAGAAATTTGCAACTACAGATAAAATCACACTGAAATGAAGAGATTACAAATTTCCTCTACTATTCTGCGGAATGGAAATCACAATTTAGAAACATGTGTAATGGCATGAAACCATCAAAACGACAAGAACATAATGATTTTACAGGGGAACCCAACTCGTAAAAAATCCTCCATCACTTTTCATTAATCGCCTCCATCAATTGCCAAGCCTTTACACTCAACTAGTATACGATTGATAAGTACAATGTGCCTTTTCCTCCACTCCAACTAGGAAAATTGAATTCCATGCATGTATGGGTTATTTTTAGTTGATTGACTATTTTAACGAAGAGATAACTGAGCTAACAACAGTGATACTACTTAACTAACTTCCAACTAACTCAATTAACTACTTGAGCTCAATTAACTGAGATCAACTGAAAATCACTGAAGAAGATTGCTAAATTTTAGCAATCACTAAATTCACAACTCTACTCCAAGCCTATAACTTGAATTTATTGACTTAATTAGTAGAAAAGACCATGTTGATAAAAATGGCAATGTTTGTATTAAAAGAAATAAAACCCACTGGTCAGCTCTACGAAAGAGAGTCTGAAACAGGAGAGTCTGGCTTTGCAGAATGCTCTATATTATTCATGCACATTACACATTAAATAGAAAACATGGTTTTAGGGAAGTTAGAACAACATCCTAAGAAATAGAAACTAATTCCTATCCTGAGGTTACGTGAACCAACTCTACATATTCTAGGATATTCTCCATTATCTTCAACACTCCCCCTTAATGGAGAATGGGTTCACAAATATGCCTAACATCTCCCTAAACATTTGAAACTTAACTTTTCCAAGAGGCTTAGTGAAAATGTCTGCAACATTATCACATTTATTACAATATTCCAAATGGATTTCTTTGGATTGCACTTTCTCCCTGACAAAGTGGAATTGTGTATCAATATGTTTAGTGTTTTTGTGAAACACCGGATTATTGGCAAGTTTGATTGAACTTTGATTGTCGCATCTGATTGTTGTTGCGTCTATATGTTCTTCCCCAACATCCTGGAGAATTTTCCACAACCAAACTGCCTCACACATTGTTGCACACATAGCTTGATACTATGCTTCCGTTGAGGACAAGGAGACTGTGTTCTGTTTCTTGCTGGTCCATGTGATCACCCCGGATCCAATGCTGGATGTATAACCTGTTATAGATCTATGATCATCTACATTTCCAACCCAATATGAATCTACAAATCCTACCAATCTAACATCAGAAGAGTCAGTGTAAATAATACCGTAATCTACAGTACCTTGTAGATACCTCAAAACACTTTTCGTTGCATTCCAATGGCTTTCAAGTGGCTTAAATATAAATTGACTTAGCACACTGACTGCATAAGCCAAATCAGGTATGGTGGTGGTTAGGTAGATTAGACTCTTAACCAGTTGTCTATAAAGTGTTGCATCTGCCACTTTTGAGCCATCCTCACACTGCAATTTGATGTTCTGCTGCAATGGTACGCCTACAGGCTTACACTGATCCATCCTAAACTTTTCTAATAGGCCTATGATATACTTTTCTTGGGACAAAAATTTTTGACCTGAATCTCTCGAGATCTCAAGACCGAAACAGTATCTGAGTTCACCGATGTGTTTCATTTCAAACATCGGTGACATCTGTTGCTTGATTTCATTGATTAGATATGTAGAATCACCTGTAATGATCAAATCATCTACATACAACGAAATCAACAATACGTGCCCTTGTTCATCTTTCATGGTGTAAAGATTAGGGTCATTTTTGCTTCTATTATAGCCAGCTTGTAGAAAAAATGAATCAATCTTTTCATTCCAAGACCCGAGAGCTTGTTTTAGTCCATAAAGTGCTTTCTTCAATCTACAGACTAAATGTTCTTTTCCTTTCTGGACAATCCCTTCCGGTTGCTCTAGATAAAACTCTTCTTTTAATTCTCCATTAAAAAATGCAGACTTTACATCTAGTTGGTGCATCATCCAATGTTTCTTAGTAGCTAAAGAAATTAACATTATGATAGTATTAAATTTAGCTACAGGGGTGAAGGTTTCTTCATAGTCTATCCCTTCTTTTTGTGAGTACCCCTTTGCAACCAACCTAGCTTTTAGTTTTTCTATAGTTCCATCTGCATTAATCTTCTATTTATATAACCATTTACAACCTATGGTTTGCTTTCCTCTAGGAAGTTCAACCGATTCCCAAGTGTTATTTCTGATTATTGAATCATATTCCTGTTCTATGGTTGTTTTCCATTGACTACATTCATTTGCTTCTTTATAACTAGAAGGTTCAACCACATTCATCATACTAGTTATAAAAACATTTTCCCTATATCCTGCAGGCAATTGAGCTTTCCTACCTGATCTCTTGAGTGGTGGGGTGGCTTCAAACCTTATTTGATCATCGTTTCCTTTTTTCCTGCTATTGTTGTTATTGTTGTTGTTGTTGTTGCTGTTGCTCTTGTTGTTCATCCTCTGCCTTTGTTTGCTGCTGACCCTAATTGTTCTTTGCTTCTTCTTCCACCAAGTACAGAATGTCCCATTCCTCATTGTGCTCATCAGATTCTTCATGATCCCGCTCATGGAATTAGACATCTCCACTAACAAAAATCTTGTGAGTAGAGGGATTAATAATCCATAAGCTTTATACTATGAACAATACCCTATAAAGGTACATCTGATGACTTTTGAATCTAATTTTCTTCTATCTTCCTTTGGAATGTGGGAAAATACTTTAGATCCAAATATTCTTAAGTGTTTTACGGCAGGCTTAAATCCATATAATGCTTCATAAGGAGTTTTCGACTCAAGACTCTTTGTAGGACTCCTATTTTTCAAATAAACTGTAGTATTCACTGCTTCAGCCCAAAAACCATTCGAATTATTCGTAACTTTCAACATACTTCTAGCACATTCCACTAGTGTTCTGTTCTTTCTTCTGTTACTCCATTCTGCTGTGGAGTATGGGTATGGTGAATTGCTGCAAAATTCCATGATCTTTACAATACCTGATAAGCTCATCCTTCCTATATTCTCCCCCTTGATTAGAACAAAGAATTTTTATTTGTTTCCCTGTTTGTCTTTCAATCATATTTTTAAACTGCTTGAAGTATTCGAATGTATGACTCTTCTTAATTAAAAAATACACCCAAGAAAACTTCGTACAATCATCAATAAACAATAGAAGATACAATGCACCTCCTAAAGATTTTGTCTACATGGGTCCAGAAAGGTCTGTGTGCACTAATTCAAGTATATCCCTTTGTTTCTTTTCTACTCAAACATGGAATTCTTCTCTATGCATTTTTCCTAATGTACAGGCATCACAATCATTATGTACTTGCTTTAGCATAGGAAGATCTCTTACCATTTCCTTCTTTTGTAGTAACAACAAATCATTGTAGTTGATGTGGCCAAATATTTGATGCCATAGCTCTTATGTAGTCAGGCTCACTATTGTCAATGCTTGAACTGGTGCAGGTCTTACATCCAATTTGTACAATCCTCTTGTTCGGATTCCTGTAGCAATTGTATTCATGCCATCTAGCAAATATTTAATATAACAGTTAGATTTAATGAATTCAACTTTCAGATCTTGATCTGTAATCATGGATACAAAAATCAAGTTCTTTGTTACACCAGGGACATACATAACATTATGAATTTGTTTGATATTACCATTAGGTAGAATGACAAAAACTTTCCCACACCCTTTGATTTGATGACTTCTATCATCACCTAGGTAAATTTGTGCTTTCTTTAAGATCTTCGAACCAATGCTTGTTCCCTGTCATGTGTGTTTATGCTCCTGAATCTACATACCGAATGTTTGCATCAACATTATCATCACAGTTTGCCATGAACAATCTAAAATTCTGCACATTATTGTTATTCGTGAGATGACCTGCATGTCTTTTCTGCTTCTGCTGTTCTTCATGATATTTCTTCTTCCTGCACTCCCTGGCAATATGACCCAGTTTTCCGCAATAAAAACATTTAGTTTCAGAGTAGTTTCTATTCGGATGCATACCTTGGGTCTGATTCAGTCTTCTGTGTGAGTTTGCTCTGTTTTGTTGTTTTGGACTTCCTTTCCCTTTGAAGAAGTTTTTCTTCACCATTAATGCAAGATCGACACTTTGAGGCTTCAGAGTTGATCTTCTTTCTTCTTCCTACATCAGTATACTTGTCAGCTCTTCAAATTTTAGGATCTTCTCTCTGGCATTTATCCCAGTGATGAACATTTGGTAATCATCAGTGACACCATTCATGGTAATTGTTACAACATCTGTATCGTCAACTGTATGACCAATGTCTGCCAATTTGTTCTTCAGATCCTTGATCCTTGCTATGAATGAAGCAATTGTTTCATTCTCCTCCATCTTCAGGGATAGAATCTTACTCTTGAGGATCAGAAGGCAATTTGAATTCCTGATCTCATATAACTCCTTCAGAATTCCCTAGATCTCATTAGCTGTCTTACAATCTCTAATGTGTGGTATGATGCAGTCTTTCATTGACATCTTCAAGAGTGTCCTTGCTTTACCTTCTCGCTTCTCCCAATCTGGGATCGATGCTGATCCAATGGCGGGCTTCGTCTCATCCCCATCTGTAATAATCCAAGCACTCTACATGTCCAGCAGAGTCTGCATCTTGAATTTTCGATTTGCATAATTGGAACCATCGAGCTTTTTATGCTCATTCAAGCATTCTTCAAACATATTGTTATTCATCTTAGCGATTTAGAAGAAAAAAAATCGTCAAGTAAAAGAAGATGTTAGATTTACCCCATATCTGTGATAGAGACAAATCACTGATCTTCAATGTTGTTTGATCTTGTAGCATACCCGCTGATCACTGTGGCTTCCTTCACAGCCTCCAGACAACCTTCTGTTGTCAGTTACAACCTTTCTCTTGGCTTCCCCATGCAGCTTTTATGATTTACATGATCGCCGCAAATGTACATGACTTATCTGCGACGTCGTCACAACTGTACACGGAATACCTGCGATGGCCAAAAGCAAAAAAATATGCACAAAGGATCTACAGTGCACTTGTCGTAGTGATACTCCTCTTAACCTGCAACGATTTCGGTTTCGTCACAGTTATACTCCTCAAAACAGCGATGATTTCTGTTCAGTGACACCCACCAGCCAGCGTATAGGTTCCTCAGCCCTGATGCTTTGATACCATGATAAAAGTGGCAATGTTTGTATTAAAATAAATAAAACCCACTAGTCAGCACTACGAAAGAGAGTTTGAACCAGGAAAGTTTAACTCTGCAGAATTCTCTACATTGTTCATGCACATTACACATTAAATAGAAAACATGGTTTTAGGGAAGTTATAACAACATCCTAAGAAATAGAAACTAATTCCTATCCTGAGGTTACGTAAACCAACTCTATCTATTCTAGGATATTCTCCATTATTTTCAACACATGTGAATCTAGCTAACTACAATCATCGTTGATGTGGAAAATCAAATTACTCAATTTGACTAAGGCACAAGTCAAATTTGAGTTAGTCAAATTTGAGTCTTTTCT
>APFE030753392.1:82972-103338 GCA_000404065.3 Pinus taeda
ACTCACTAAAATTATAACATCAAATTATTTTTTTTTTAAAATAATAAAACATAAAATAATTAAATATTCTTTTAAATAATAAAACATAAAATAATTAAATAAGTATTGCTTAGCATTAAAATTAACCATCACATAAAAATCCAATGATGATATCGAAAGCCTGAATAGGTGAGTGGGAAACAGCAAACGGCGAATTAGTTTTTGATTCCCTCATCTAGAGTTGGAACCATCAATTTAACAGGTAATCATTAATCGCGGGATTATTTCCACCAGTTAATTCACTGATACAAACAACAGAAAATGAAAATCGGAGTCGAATCCATACAACTCTATGACAAATATGTTCCCTCGAAATGGCAAAGCGGTCTGTACTGTGAAGCAATTAAAGAGCTCTTCCGTTGATAGTATTTCAGAATTTTCGAGATGATGTTTTAAAAAACGATGCCAAGAATCGCTTAACAACATTTAGTTGCACACAACTGCAGTTTCTTTTTCATACGGCTAAAATTGCATTTCACGCTCTCTAACTTTTTCTAGGTAAGGAAAAAATAACTGTATTAATATAGTGAAAAATATAATAAATATGTTCCATCAAATGTATCTCATTATTGGTCACTGTTTAGAAAAATAAACTGAAATCATAAACAACCCATATATGTTCGCCTGAAAGAAAACAACCCATATATAATTCGTCTATGTATTAGATTCAAAATTTGTAAGAAGTCATATGCTGTGGTATATCTATACAGTGTTCCACCATAGAACATCATTGTATAAGAGTATTCGCTCCATGGCAGAAAAAAAAAAAAAAAAAAAAAAATCTATTTGCCAAAAAGGAATCTTTCCTGTGCAGTCAAAAAGCTTGTAGCATATCATCATGTTAGTATTCACAAAAACTCAAAAAATAAACCAACAACATAATTGTCTGATTCCCTTGCATTAATAACGATTTATCTTGATAAAGGAAGCAAACCAGCATACACTCTATGTTCATCTGTCATAATTTCAATATGCATGCCGTATAGTTTATTTTCCAAATCTTTTTTGGACATGCAACCTGCATTTTGGTTATCCTCTCGTCCTATATATCTGAAGTTTTTTAAGGTTTGGCATATGTGTTTTATCTGGCATAGCCAACCATTTAATATAGGTTGTTTAATTTTGATTTTACTATGAATGTGCTTAATAGTGGTCCTAGAGTCTTTCTGGGAATATTGAGAAATGTAATGAACCATAATAATGGCCAATAAGGCCATCACTTCGAATCAAATAATCTCCGTAAGGCCATCACTTTTGCCTTTATATTTTAGCGTCTACCCGCTCCAATGTACCTAGAATTCTTGTACCTTTGAAAATTTGATCCAAAATCCACATCAACATATACCCCTTTGCTCAGCACGGTCCTTTCCCTAACTTCAAAACAATGAAAAACCAATTTATAGTACAGAATTCCGTGAACTCTTCAAATCTTCCATTGTACCTCTGAAAATTTGATCCAAAATCCACGTCCACATATACCCCTTTGCTTAGCGCCGTCCTTTCCCTAACTTCAAAACAATGAAAAACCAATTTATAGTACATAATTCTTTGAACTCTTCAAATCTTCTACTTAATCAGTACTGGAATCAAATCAGTGAAGAGGACCTCAAATTGTATAGATTTATTTTAAAATTAATCTAATTTGAGTTTATGAGCTGACATTATTTAAATGTTTTGTATAGTTATAAAATTTTTGTTTTATTTTTAGATTTTTAGATTTTTTATTTGGGTAGATAGGAGTAAAATTTCAACTTTGATGATGGATTGACAGCTTTACACATCACACTGGGTTGTAGAATGAACTTCTTGACTCAATCAAAATATTGACACTTTTTCTTGGAGTGATGATGTGGTGCAAATAATATTTACACTTTTTATTGGAGTGATGATGTCGTGCAAATAATGTGTTTTTTTATAAGTTGTAAACAATATGACCATTTCTATGCACCATACATTACAGTAAAAATCTAGCACAGATAATGTGTTTTTTTTTACGTTGTAAACAATATGACCATTTCTATGCACCATACGTTACAGTAAAAATCGAGCACAAGTGGAGGCCAAAGAAGATCAAAATTGGCCATCATAAAGTGCTGTCAAGAGCCATGGAATTGCAGAATTAATGTGATGAGAAAAAGTACTTGATGGAGTCCGAAGGGAAGAGGCAATAGCTGCCTTCACTTTCCCTCTCTTGGGGACATGCCTGCTTTGAGAAGGCAGGCTTATGTTGTGCCTATAATTAGCTAGCGATGGCATGCTGAAAATGTTCTGAATTCTCTTTCAATAAGTAAATTTGCAAATGTGTCAGAGATTTCAGATTGCAATACTAAACGGTCTACATCATTGACCGTCAAAAATTTACATCATTTCATTTGTTAGATTGTCTGCATCAATAGTAGGGACTGCATGGGCCAACATTTTGCAGCTTTCTGCCCTGCAAATTTATGACAATACACGATGCTTCGATAAAGGCTATCACCAAATTGCCGTGTGAGTGTGGAAGTCTTAAGATAATTACAATGACTCTAGGTATGCTATTTTCTCGTGTCATTTAGTCAAAAATATCGTTCTCAACCTTATTGCTTAGGGATCAAGCAATAGTGATGATTGGAGCTCACCCTTACACTCATATTTAACATGATATTGAATTTATGACTTGTTCTTACATGAATAGAGTGTCCTTGATTGCATATGAATGACAGTTGTCTTATAAAACCGATGTTGATATAGGAAAAAGTCAATTGAAAGCAAGACTAGGTGACAAAGGAGGGCAACCTTATCTACAACTTCACTTGACTTTTATCCCCTATGTCAATGATTTGGTCTGATATTTACCATCAAAGTATTAATGTATGATTGATGGGGGCTCACACTTACACTCAGATTTAACATGATATTGACTTTATGACTTGTTCTTACATAAATAGAGTGTCCTTGATTGCATATGAATGACCATTGTCTTATAAAACCGATGTTACATTAAAATGTCAATTGAAAGCAGACTAGGTATCAAAAGAGCGCAACCTTATTTATAACTTTAGATATAACTCCGCTTGACTTTTATCCCCTATGTCAATGATTTGGTCTGATATTTATCATCAAAGTATTAACGTAAGATTCGATTTGATTGATTTTTTCAAATGTATAATTGGGGTAAAAGTAAACGTAAAATTACGTGAGTTTTGGAGTTTCACCCATAGAAAGTTTGAAAACTCGGTTACCCCTAGTTCGAAACTGTGGTTGCGTGCTTTGTATTGTAAACTTACTATATATATATTTTTAAACCAATTTAAGTAAAGCATCTTAGTTGGGTGGACTACCAGCTTTTCTATGCAAGTTTTTTTTGGCAGCTTCAATGGTTGGATGGTATATCTATTTGTTAGCGGCTTCAATGGTTGGATGATGTACCAATGTGTGGGCAGTTTTAAAGGTTGGATGATGTAGTTATGTGTCAGCAGCTAGGCTGGAAAAATTAGAAAAAATTAGAAAAAAATTGTCATTTTGTACTATAATTATGATTACAAGGTTGGTTTCAGAAATATTAGAATCACAAGGTTTGTTCTAGGTATACCTAGGCTTCATTGTTCTAGGTAGACTTATTAATTATTGGCTTCATTGCTTTAGGTAGACTTATTAAGTATTGTTAATTATTAACTCCATTATTCTAGGTAGACTTGTTTATTATTGGCTCCATTGCTAGAATTATGATGCAACAAGAATTAATTCACCTGCGACTACATTATAGAGAAACAGTTTCAACCGTAACTATAGCAATGGATCTTCCCGTGGAGTAGGGAGTCAAACTGTGAAGTGTTGAAGATGAATTTGTGGCCCTTCTAAACAAGCGACAAAAAGCCTTCTAGAAATCTCTTTCTTGTAAAGGATTGTGTTTTAGGCACTAACAAATGCTCACTATCCATAAATGATTTTTATCCATTTCCAATGTATTAGGCTTTTTAGAGGTTTTTTGGAGGTTTTATGTTTTTAGGCAAATCTTTTTTTCTACTCAAATAAATCTATCTTCTTTTTGGATTTCTATAGAGTAAGATATAAGGTCAACATCTTGGTTTAGTGGCTCTGGTTCCACCTCCATGCCTTGAATCACAATGAGTTTCTCGATTTCTTGAGCTTCCTTCTCTTGCATCTATTTTCTCTCCTCTTCTAGTAGCCAATTCTTCTCTTTTCCTTGGCTTGTTTTGATGTTTCTTCTTCTTCTTCCAATCTCCTCTGCTCTTGTTCTTCCCTCTGCTTCATCTCTTCTTCCCACTTCCTTTGTTCCCTCCTCTTTTATGCTACTATGGCCACTTTCAGGATGATTGGATCTTCTTTCATCTTATGGCTCTGCTCTTCCACTAGACTGTGTGCAACTTTCCTCTTTCCCTTTTTGCGCAATCGGTTGCGCCTTTCTGTTGGTGCTACCTATGGAGTGACTTCTTTCTGAGGAGTAACTTGTAATGTTCCTGCAAAACTAACTAGTTCATGAGACTTGGAATCATTGTAACAATTCTTCATTTCTTCCTCCTAGGTCCTATAAAGTGTCCTACTTGGCCACTAGAAATAAATCCCCATACAATGTTCTTTGCAAACATTCTTAGGATTGTGAAGATTCAATTTCAAAAGCCCGAATGAGAATTTTATATCTCCTTACCTTCGGTGTCTGCAACCTTCAAATTCTTGATCTCGTACAATCCAATTTTCAAAGGAAGAATGAGATAAGGTGCCTTCTTCTTCCTGTGCAACACTCCTGATAACCCTGTGGAGAGTTGATAAGAAACTTCTTGCATGACTAACATATAGGTGGCATACCTTAGTAGAATATGTGGAGACTTCTATCTGCCAAACACTCTGAGGAAAGTGTCATCCAATGAGGCAATCCAATCTTCTAATTCTAACACTGCCTTTATTTCCCCATGTGACAAGCAAGGTGGTTAGGTGGTTCTTCCTCAAATATTAACTTGTACAATGAAATGACGAAGTGTTCAGTCATATTTTCCATTACTCCTTTGTAGCTGCACTCTGAAATCATCTTGCACTAAATGTGCATAGCTATTTCTCTTGGTGACCATGTCTAATTCATGCTAGGAAATGAATTGTGAGTGCATATTGCATCCAATAGGTAGGAAGACATGTAGAATATGGCTTGATTTCCCTTGGGAGGATTTTTGGCATTAGCTACATGGACCTTCAACTATTGAGTGAACAAGTCAGTCAAGTTGAATGTTTTTCCTTTATTCGTAATATGATTCGACAAGAATGCCCAACCTTTAGGGAAGGTCTCAGTACTCTGCTGACCATAGATCCTACAACATAGAACTATCAAGTATTGAAAAGCCTTCTTGAGAGATTTGGTCTTGTAGGTGTTGATTTGTGTCTGATAAAACTTTGTTGGCTCTTTCGCCCAACCTTTAGCAACATCCTTTGTACTCAAGTACTTTGTCGTGGTTTACAAAGTACTTCATAACAAGGACATCACCAATTGTGTTCCCCCCACGGGAAATAATAATAATAATAATAAAGAAGCTATAATTTAATTAATTTTTATGACTTTTTTAATTTAACGACATGAGATGTATCATGAATTAAGTGCTTTAATGCTTATCATATATTGATGCCTATTGAGTTTTACCAACTATAAAATTTACATGGCTACACTAATATTACTTAGAAAAGATCAAACATTATCAATATTAGATTTTTGGATATGCCCCATCCATTATATTAACAAAAATAAATCTTTGTCAATACCATTCCCTGTAGAAATCTAAAGTCTTAAATATTTAATTATGTTCATTCTTATTTCCAAACTAGGAAATTATTTGGTGCAATTATATATAGTCATGATTTATGTTATTTCATAGATTTCACAAATTATGTTAAATAATTCTTGAAAACATTTGAAATAGCTTGGCCAAACCCATTAACTATAATATATTTTGAATAGGAATAATTGATCTCAACTTTCAACGTGATGAATTGGACTAAAGGAAAACCTTATAAATAATAAAACAAGTTTGAACTCACTTTGAAATAGGAACTTGGAAACATTCTAAAATTTCAAACATTAATAATATACAGGGCATGCATTTTGGAGAAATTCATAATCTTCTAACAAGTAAAAAGAATAGATATCTCTTACCCAAACCCTAATTGTGTTCAAATTCAAATATGATTGTACGAAATGCATCATAGCCTTTGTAACTACACACTTGAAATTCTCATGTCCAACAATAAAATAGATTTGTTTTCTAATCAAACTAATAAATAGACCAATTTCATAAAAGCCGAGATCTATCACCTATGTACCAACACTAAAGAAACTACATAAAAACTCTCAAGGTAAAACAGAATATAGTTATTTCACATATACAAACAAAAAAAATAAGTTCCATTATTTCTATTAGGCAACTAAAAAGTTCTTCAATTTGATTTCTCGATCCCCATCAGTTAGTTTTTTATATAGAATACCAATGGCCCATGGGTGTAAACATGACGTGTGAGTATCAACCTTAATGCTTCAAGCTTTAATGTTTAATTTTTAGGCTTAAGTGTGTATAGTGTAGGATTATATGATATGAAAGAAGATGGAGATGAGTTTTTGTTGAAAATGGCAACAAAAAATGCTAAAAATAGCACTGCTAAAAATAGTAGTTTGAGTACCAGTGCTGGATTGGGAAATAGGGAATGAAAAATGAAAGCAAAATTGTTATTTTTAGCAGTTTAGGATGGATTCCTATTTCAGTTAGTCCCTGGACTAAAAATAAGAAGTAAAATTCGACTTTGATATTAACAACAGTTTGTACATTAATTAATTAATTCATCTTCAGTTAATTAGTTAAGGAAAAACAAACTTGAAGTCTATGTGGAGGACATGCAACAATTTATCTATTAATTGAGGAATTTATCCATCAATTAAAGAGATAAGGATGAGTTCTAATTTGAGTTGTAATTAGTTGGCTCAGTTAACTGAGTCAAGTCCAGTTATAATTGATTTAAACAATTTGTTTAAATTAATGTGAGTTCAGTTAGTTAATGCTTACATGCATGTGACTGTTGTACTTCAGATAACTGAATATTCTATCATAAATAAATCATGCATGTCAGTTCATAGAAAGACCTAGTTGACATTAGAGGAGCGACAATGTACTATTAGTTGGATAGATTTTTCCTATAAAGGAAAATAATCCAATTAGAAGGATTAAGGTTCCTTGAGGATTGTGCAGTTTTACAGGGTGTGAGATTAGGTTGAGAGATCAGTGTTACACTTGGTAATAGGAGGATCACCTAGGAAAAATTGCGCAAGGAAATAGGATGCTTGGAGGGCAAAGGAGAAGGCTTAGGAGAAGTCTTGATTTCTTGTGAGCATCCAGGAGCATTGCACTGAGAGCTGGCTAGCTATGAGAGCTAAGGCTTTGTGTAATCTTGATGTATTTCCACCTTCATCTATGAGGATTGTGCTGAGAGCTAGCTAGCTGTGTGAGAGCTAAGGCTTTGTATAAATACTATGTATGATAATACGGAGAGTTGGGTTTTAGGCTGAGGCTTTCCCTGGGTAAATTCTTCTGTGTTATGTGTGATTAGTTCCTTCTTATCAATTATATGTGTTCTTATTGATATTGTTCATGTTCGATTAACTTTCCTCTAAATTGTTTGTAGAAGTAAATCAAGTGTTTTGCTTTAGTACATTGCATTACCAGGTGATCTACAGTGGGAATTTTCTACATGGTATCAGAGAGCTAGCTGATTTGTAGAAAAATTTCTACATGGTATCGGAGCAAAGGTGATCAAAGTGGAGAACAATATACTAGAGGAGATTTCGAATTTTTGAGTTTTGGGTCGCGAGTTTTTAGAGCAGATTTGAAATTTTTTGTGCAAAATTTCGAGAAACAAATAGAAGATCTGGATTCCTTGTGGAAAAATACCCAACAAAAAAAAATCAGCTGAATCAGAGTTCGGATGAGGGAGATATCGTTGATTTAAAATCAACTCTTTTTCCCAAAAATTTCGTGACGACGAGAAAGATGAAACAGATTGGTGTGCTAGCCAAGAACCTGTATGCACTTGAGGTACAAGATGCATGCAAAGCCTTGAGGAGCAAGGAAAAGGTTAGATACTTTGTGGTTAAGAGGGAGAGTAAATTACCACTCAACATGCAGCGCCAAAAGAAGTCTCAGACGATTGTGGAGGAGCCACGATTGGTGAAGCAACTTCATGAGGTTGTGGAGAAGCCACAACTGGGGAAGCTGAGAGGAGACATAGTGGAGGAATCCACTCATGCAGAGACCTCCAGTAGGGGGAAACTTCGACTTAGGTGGGTAGAGGGATCACATGCAACCATACCTACAGGTAGGAGGTGGGGTGATGTGGAGTGATCGTCCCAAGGAGGAGGGATTGGATCCTTGAGGGGCCCAACCTATTTGATTCAACTTTACTACAGGAGCCCCGATGAGGAGTTGTAGGATTGATTGATTGGGTAGAGACAGATGCAAATGGAGCGGTAGAGAGAGCTACAATGAAGGAATCCTAAGACAGTGCAGAGCTAGCAGGCTGCAGCAATGCGAGAGGTACAAGTGTGTTGCACCAGTGTAGGATGACATAAAGAGGTGTGCAATAATGCGAGATGCATGGAGATGTTGCAGTAGCACAGAGGTCAGAGAGGGAGCACTTGTCAGCAGCAGGTAGAGTTTCAGCATCAAAGTGTGTTTCTAGCCCAACAGAGAGGTAAGTTGAGAGTTTTTTTGTTCCGAGAGTTGTTGGAGCAACCACACTTGGTAGAAGTATTGCATGCAGAACATTCCGAAGGTACATGATCGGGTTTGAGAGGAAGCCTGTCTTGTTGAGAGGAAGTGCTGAAAATGGCAACAAGAAATGCTAAAAATAGAAGTGCTAAAAATAACACTGCTAAAAATAGCAGTTTGAGTACCAATGCTGGATTGGGAAACAAGGAATGAAAAATGGAAGTGCTAAAAACAGAGTTGTTATTTTCAGCAGTTTAGGATGGATTCCTATTTTAGTCAGTCCCTGGACTAAAAATAGGAAGTAAAATTCGATTTTTATATTAACAACAGTTTGTAAATTAATTAATTAATTCATCTTGAGTTAATTAGTTAACGAAAAAAAATTAAAGTCTATGTGAGGACATGCAACAATTTATCTATTAATTGAGGAATTTATCCATCAGTTAAAGAGATAAGGATGAGTTCTAATTTGAGTTGTAATTAGTTGGCTCAGTTAACAGAGTCAAGTCCAATTATAATTTATTTAAACAGTTTGTTTAAATTAATATGATTTCAGTTAGTTAATGGTTGCATGCATGTAACTGTTGCACTTCAGATAATTGAATATTCTCTCATAAATAAATCATGCATGTCAGTTCAGAGAAAGACCCAGTTGAGATCAGAGGAGGGATAATGTACTATTAGTTGGATGGATTTTTCCTATAAAGGAAAATCATCCAAGCAGAAGGATTAAGGTTCCTTGAGGATTGTACAGTTTTACAGGGTGTGAGATCAGCGTTACACTTGGTAATAGGAGGACCACACAGGAAAAATTGCGCAAGGAAATAGGATGCTTGGAGGGCAGAGGAGAAGGCTTAGGAGAAGTCTTGATTCCCCGTGAGCACCCAGGAGGATTGCATTGAGAGCTGGCTAGTTGTGAGAGCTAAGGCTTTATGTAATCCCTATGTATTTCCACCTTCACCTGTGAGGATTGTACTGAGAGCTAGCTAGCTATGTGAGAGCTAAGGCTTTGTATAAATCCTATGTATGATAATATAGAGAGTGGGGTTTTAGGTTGAGGCTTTCCTTGGGTAAATTCTTCTATGTTATGTGTGATTGGTTCCTTCTTGTCAGTTATATGTGTTCTTATTGATATTGCTCATGTTCGATTAAGTTTCCGCTAAATTGTTTGTAGAAGTAGATCAAGTGTTTTGCTTTAGTATATTGCATTACCAGGTGATCTACAGTGGGAATTTTCTACATGGTATCAGAGAGCTAGCTAATTTGTAGAAAAATTTCTACAACTTTTAGAATTATGTGAAAGAAGATGGAGACATTCTTTTTCTAACAAGTCCAAAGAACCACTACGAGTGAATTTATTCTTATTTTAAATTTCCAGTGCTATTGGGACATTCTATGCTTATCTTGAAGTCTTCGTATTGTACATGCCCTGTAGTGAGATGCTTATCTTAGCGTCTCAGACAACAAGGTCACTATTTTATTTTTTTCAAATTTTATTTGGAATTTGCATGCATATATATATATATTTATATATATATATATATATATATATATATATATATTATATATATATATATATATATAATGAAATACCATTCCCTATAGAAATCTAAAGTCTGAAATATTTTATTGTGTTCATTCATTTACCAAACTAGGCAATGAATTGTGCAATTATATATAGTCATTATTTATGTAATTTGAAAGATTTTACAAATTATGTTAAATCATTCTTGAAAAGTTTTAAACTAGCATTTGCACTTAATATTGCAAAGGAAACGCCGTAAGGCATAGTGTGTGGAAGAATATTGAAATGTGAATGGGATTTTTTGAAGGCAAGGGTCGATGATAATGAGTTTGAATTGAGGAAGCCATGCCGAAAACCCTATTTGGGGGTTAAAGTGGCTATGAAATGGAATAAAAATAGTCATAAATATCCATTGAACTTGTTTAGATACATTAAAGATTGCCTAGTTGAAGGTGAAGTTAAACAAATGAATTCACGCGAACAACAATTGGGTATCCATATCGATATACAAAATTTTAAGGAGAGGTATGTTAATCTTTTCAAACAACATTCTAAAGTATTTGCCTAGAAATATGAAGACCTTAAACCATATCACATTGTGATGAACTGAATTCCTGCCAGGATATATTCCTTATGACGCTACAGGTGGTCGATAAGGAGATGAAAACAAATGCTTGGGCTCATGAAGGAGCTATGTATTGTCCTCCAACCCACACTAATCCTATGTCGATTATATTCCATGGCAACATCGTACACAAAAACATCTCTTGTTCATTACTCCTAGTACCAGAATAAATATATATAGAAAAAAATTAAACAAAACAACAAAGAATACATGTAAATTCAACAGAAATATATCAACTACAGAACTATCAATACATATAAATATAACTCATTGATCGATCGTTCAACCTTCAAAACTATTATCTCTATCAGATGTGTTAAAAATTTTGAAAAAAACATGACAAAATTGGCAATGTATGCCAACTAAAAAAAACCCTGAAAATTGTTCTTCACTATTGAGCTTATATCTTTTAGGATATTTAAATAATTTCTATGGTCAAGTTTGTCAATCTGCCTTCCTTCCCTTTCTAAGCAACTCCTGAACTTCTCCGGTGTATGGGTGAACATGGTATGCATATTGTTGCATAACAGAAAATACCACCATCTCCAAACAGATCAGCACATTTTGCAAAGCCTCTTGAATGTGTTCCACGTCAAGCCAGAAATGGTGGGAGCGGATAATACCGGCAGAGGCCAGTATGTCAAGTACAACTCCCTAAAAGCAAAGGAAGAATTATTAATGGTTTAGAATGCTAAAACCTGGATAAGAGAAGCCTATAACAAGAGAATACATGCAAGGCAGGGCAAGGAAATGCTATTATACTTGCTTTTCTCCAAAATAACAGTAAATTATGTTTTTGTTTCACAGGTCTAATATACGGTATCAAAACATTTTGGTACATGACGTACCTGCCAGAAGCAAAAGAATACAATTCCTTTGACGCACAAAAACTTTGCCAGGGGCTTGTGGGGTTCCAACTCCTTGGCAAAGACATGGTAAAAAACGACCAGAGAATAAAGGGCCAGGGATACAAAAATGTTCAATATAATTGAGAAAACCCAACTGATCCATCCAGTATATAGGCCAAGCAATTGGAAAACTATCATTAAAATTGACAAAACTGGTCTTATGATAGCAAATTGCGATGTCCATATTTAAGAAGCTTCAGTGTATGATGATCCAGATGCACTATGCGAGGCTGTAAAGCGAAGATAGCTTGTCAGCAGATTGTTGGAAAAATGGACACCAAATAAAAGTATTTCCTACTTAACATGATTGTTAATGGTAATCAACAAGATGCCAATTCACATTTCTTGCACCCATGGTTTTGAGGAACACAACAAAGCTGCTGCTAGTGATTGATGTAGGATCTTGGGTAATAAAACAAAAATGTACTGCAACAAAATGTAATGTACCTGAAAAAGTGTCATGGGAAATGAATGGTGAATCTCTCTACCCTTGATCCCATTAGGGACTATTTTATGGCTCATGGAGATATTCAAATAGCTATACATCAACGCCAAGAATTTCGCAATCACGTGACACAACCAATTAAAATACTCCTTTTCGTTAATGGATTGAACAGAAAATCAGTGCGAATTCAATTAAAATAAAATTCAACCATGCTGCAAAGATCCGTCCCATCATTCAACTCACTGAAAGCCATTGCTGGCTCTAAGTCCAAAAGATTCGAGAAAGAAATTCAAGCAAATGGAGGACATAAAACTACTTCCTTGGGTGAAAGCTATTCTGTTCTGGAAAAGGTTTGTCTGTGTGTGTGTCTACACAAGGCTTACAAGAGGTGCTATGGATAAGAGAGCCTACCAAGCCCTCATAACACTCTTAATTGAATCCAAGAACATGAAGTAGATTTTGCTTCCTTCAATATCTACTAAGCCAGCAAATGCATCAATGGCATATATGGGAGCCATTAATATGATAATAATAATGGCCTGCTGCTCCTTGGCATTCTTCTAATAGAACAAGTGCTGGGATAGCAGCTGAACTGTAAAATGCATCGTCAACATTGTGCAGAATCCTGCCCCAGGCAGTGTCGACGTTCTCCGGTCCATCTGCATTATATCCATATTTGCTAAACTCTTACTTGTTCTTCGAAACCTACAGATCACAAAGAAAAAAGGAAAACTAAATTCAGGTCAAAACAAGAGTGTATATTACTGGATCCAGGGTCCGGTGTTCAGTTGATCCTGCACACTTGCTAAAAATTACTGTAAACATTAGACATAGAAATGAACAAAAATGAATTTCCATATGGCCTCGTAGGAATCCAAATAATCCAGCAATCCATCTATAATTTATCAAAAGGTTCATCAAAGGCCATGAAAGGGAAGAAGCCGAGAGTTAAATTTTAATCCTAACACAAGCCTAGTAAGTTCTTATAATAAAATGAATTCTTTGAGTATGTTGATTTCACAGTTCATAGTTTACAGAAATACTGGATTTTAACAGTGTCAGAGTTTTGAAACATTCCCAGCAAGTCGAGTGAACATTCGACCCATCATTAGAGGACCAACCGCCACAATATGATCCCTTGATGAGAGGTGGAGTGTCAATTCAAAATGTTGGGAACATTTCAAAACTCTGCATTGTTAAAATCTAAGTTCCTACCTCTTTCAAACAACAATACATGTTCCTGACCATGAAACACAAAGAAATATGGATACAGTTTCAACAAAGAAAAACAAAATAGGGATATGAAAAGCTTTGAAAAACAACATTTCCCCTGATTTTTAATTTATTTGAAAATATATGATATATATGCATTTCTTTACTCCTCCGTTACGAATGTGCATTCTGGGTATAACTGTGAGAGACATAGCTAAAAAGATTAGATGTATAATGATGCGATTCGGATCTAGTGAAATGGCCGAGGATCCAATGGAGGATACCCACTTTCATACTGAAGAGGAAAATTCAAGTACTGGGTTTCAAGGATTCAGCAGTTCTCAGCATCAATCTCAGACCCAAATGATCCTAACCCAACAACAGAGAGAGAGGATGGAGCGGCAGAAACAAATGGCTCTAGCCAGACAGAGGGCGAGAAAGCAATCACAAGGAAGCCCAAGTGAATCACAGGCTAAAATTGGCTCAGAATCTGGAGTGTTTTACAACACGCCCAATTGCAGAGAATCGGGAGATCGGCAAGAAGACATGAGAGTATTGGGAGATTGGCAAGAAGACATGAGAATAATGGAGGACCATTCTGATAAGGAGTATTGCCATGGATGCAAGCCTAATTCAGAGGGATCCATTACATTATCCAAACAGCAGTTGAGAGTTCTGAAGGCTGTCTCAAGAGGGAAATCTGTCTTTCTTACAGGGTCTGCAGGCACAGGTAAGAGCTATGTGCTTGATTTTGTAGTAAAAATCTTGAAGAAATTGCATGGTCCAAACTCAGTCTTTGTAACAGTCTCAACAGGGATTGCATCATGTCATTTGAATGGCATGACTCTACATTCCTTTGCTGGAGCTGCACCATGTTCTACAAGTAAGTATACACTGCTGGCTATGGTGAGAAAGAGTAAGATAAAGGTCAAGAGATGGAGAAAAGCCAGGGCATTGATTATAGATGAGATTAGTATGATTGATGGGGAGTTTTTTGATCAATTGAATTATTTTGCCAATGAGCTGAGGCAACCATTGGAGGGGAAAGCGGTGTGGGGTGGGTTGCAGCTCGTGGTGACAGGGGATTTCTTTCAACTTCCACCAGTGAGGCCTCAGAACCCGAACAAATTCTTTGCTTTCCAGGCAAATTGCTGGAATGACTGTTTTGACAAGCAGATTGAATTAATGCACGTATTTAGGCAGTCAGATAGGGAGCTAGTAGAGATGTTGCAAGAAATAAGAAGAGGTATGTTTCACCCAAAAACCTTGGCCAAATTGAATAACTGTCACGGTCCATCGGTGAACTCAGATGATTCAGTGACTAGATTGTATCTGAGAAATGATGATGTTAGAAGGGTGAATGATGAGAGACTGAAGGCCTTGGGGCAGGAAATAATTACTTTTAGGGCGACGGATGTAGGGGAAGAGCCGGCAAAGAGTCAGCTGAAGAGTGGAATTGCTCCTGATCAGATTGGTCTTTGCCTAGGGGCGCAGGTGATGCTCATCAAGAATTTAGAAACAGAGAACGGACTGTTGATTGGTGCAATAGGCCAGATTTATTTGAAAATATATGATATATATGCATTGCTTACGACTGGGAAATTTTGCTGAGTTTTTAGATTTTCCCCGATTCCAGTTTTCATACCCTTTCTGAGACTGATTTTTTTAACGCTAATTCAGATATCAATTAATCAAATACTACAAATTTAAAGAAAAACAAAAGAATTCTCAATATTTTACGATTTTTGTTCTGCCACAGCTCGGGATTAGGCAGTAGGCCTACCTTCTCACTGTGGCTTCAGAGAATTTTTGAGTGTCACAATTTATCTGTTTATGATTTCACTCATAATAACCGTAAGCACTAAGGATGCTCTCCAAATCACCTTTCTCCAGAGGATCCATCATGGTCACTCAAAAAAAAGCGAGTAGAGGGTGAATGATAATACTAAATAGCCTATTAGTTAGTCTCTGTGTTCTTGAAGATTGTTTAGTAGTATAAACTATAATGGAAATGGTTTATTTCGAATAGTATCTTAACAGACCGCAGTAGGATTGAGCAACATTGTGCCGCAACTTAGACAATGTGCAGATACTTTAAAGAACGTGTTCATTACATAATATTGCAATGGGATGACATGACCATATATATCCTTCCCAGATATATTGACAGACAGTATGGTTTGAGTTATGAACAAGTGTCAATCACATTGGGCATTGCAGATTTTCACTTTAGATCCTATGATATGAAATCTAAAAGACCATTATTTTTCATGATAGACTTAGTTCTCTGGGATATATATTCAACCCTAGTATCAGGGTCCATGATGTCTGGTACATGGCATCATAATTCGTAACAGTATTATTTTTCCCTTATAAAACTCTTAACTGCTACGAAGCACCTGCTTAATCGTAGCTCTGATTAAATCAAAAGCAGGAAAACAAACAAAATAGATCATAAAGCAGATAAAAAAAGAAAAACTATTACTTACTTAAGACTCTAGAGCAGTACAGTGGTCCCAAAGTGTAAATTCTTGAAGATATCTGCACTTCAACATGGATTTATGAGATTATACACACAGTACATTACTAAATCAATAAATTGTACGCAGTACAGTAAAACAATCCAGCGCACATACACCCGATTTAGGATTCTTCTATTCAGATAAGCCCAAATTGGGATCTTAGTATATCTCTACACCCGAATTGGGGAATTAAAAAGCTCGTGCTGCTCAAATGAGGAATTTCCAATATCTCTGCAAACTATATGGATGTAATTCAATCTAACCGATATCTAGGTGTGGATTTTTCAGTAATCCCAACCCAAGTGTGGATTTCTGAAGCTGTTTGTACCCTAATGAGGGTTTTGCAGTGTTCCAATGACCCACCATTAGCATTTTCTGAGATGTAAACTCAAATGAAGATTACTCACCGTTTTATGCTAGCAACCTCACAATATACCAGATCCAGATGTCGAAATTGATTGTCCGATACAACTACTTATAAAACTGTTTCAGTGGCCCTCATTGACCTTCCACGCTGAAACCATTGGCCCAAGACGATTGGTAGAGTCGAAAGTGGAGCTCGCCTGTCTTTATCGGATTTTATATATCGTAACTTCACTTTTCTTGGAATTTTGATCATATCCATTGTATATCAATAGAAGAACTACCCACACAAAATAGGGGATCAGCATGATAAAAACCTTGATGTTCCTCGCACTCCAAACACGTTGGGCATATGGCATGTCACACTGATATACAATCTGCAAACCCCAGATCACTTTCAGTATTTAATCGCTAAACAGAGTATGATACTATACACATTCCAACAGAAAGTGATGATTTGGATACAGTAACGATAAAAATTGAGCTGCCCACCTGGTCGTTCCTTTCTGTCTGCCAAGCGTGGCACACTTCCAAGGAAATTGATTGCGCTTCAAAGTAAATGGGCGATGACGGATCAGAGGGAGACAGTTCAGAGGGAGTATTGATCGACGGTTGAAGATTTTGTAATCGTCTAACATCTAATCGTACGGTGTCCAAGGATGACAAGTAGGTAAAGAGGGAGATGGGTTTTAGAGGGAAACGCCTTACGGCGTAAATATCTTGGTCAAACCCATTAACTATAATATATTTTGAATAGGAGTAATTGATCTCATATTTCAACGTGATGAATTGGACTAAAGGAAAGATTTATAAATAATAAAACAAGTCTGAACTCACTTTGAAATAGGAATTTGGAATCATTTTAACATTTCAAACATTAATAATATATAGGGCATACAATTTGAAGAAATTCATAATCTTCTAACAAGTAAAAAGAATAGATATCTTTTATCCACACCCTAATTGTGTTCAAATTCAAGTATGAATGTACCGAATACATCATAGCCTTTGTAACTACACACTTGAAATTCTCATGCCCAACAATAATAGGATATATTATAATATAGTATAGATATATATATATATATAATATATAATATAGTTATATATAATATATATATATATATATATATAAGTAATATATATATTATATATATATAATAAAATATAAATAGACCAATTTCATAAAAGATGAGATCCATCCACCTACGTAGCAACACTAAAGAAACTACATAAAAACACTCAAGGTCAAATAGAAAATAGTTATTTCACCTGGACAAACAAAAAAAATAAGTTCCATCATTTCTATTAGACAACTAAAAAGTTCTTCAATTTGATTTCTCTATCCCCATCAGTTAGTTTTTTATATAGAATATCAATGGACCATGGTTTTAAACATGATGCATGAGTCCCAACCTTAAAGCTTCAAGATTCAATGTTTAAGCTTTAGGCTTAAGTGGGTATAGTGCAGGATTATATGATATGAAAGAACATGAAGATGGGTTTTTAGAATTATGTGAAAGAAGATAGAGACGTTCTTTTTCTAACAAGTCCAAAGAACCACTATGAGCGAATTTATTCTTACTTTCAATTTTTAGTGCTATTGGGACAGTTTATGCTTATCTTGAAGTCTTTGTATTGGACATGCCCTGTAGTGATTTTCATTAATCATATGAGAATGAGAAAGTATTACAATGTCTTGCTTCAATCCTGAAGCACACCTTGCACCGTAAACATGCTCTGATGATGATTGTCTTGCTCTGGCCAACACTTAGCCAATTCAAGTCCCCAGCTTCCTCCTATTTCCTTGCACAGAAATTAGGTTCCTAAATAATAGTGCAATTCCCTATTTCCTTGCATAAATTCCAATGAATTGATCACCTACATCAGTTTCCAAGACTTTACAATCAAATAGTATATAGTTGATAATTACAATGTTCCTTTTCCTCCACTCTAGCTAGGAAATTCTAATTCCATGCATGTCCGGGTTACTTTTATTTGATTGATTAGTTTAACTAAGAGATCACTAAGTTAACAATATTTTAATACTCAACTGACCTTCAACTAGCTCAATTAACTACATGAGCTTAGTTAATTGAGTTCAACTGAAAATAACTGAATTAGATTTCTAAATTTTAGAAATCACTGCATTTACAACTCTACTCCAAGCTTATAATTTGAATTTACAGGCTTAACTATAAGAAAAGGCCATGTAACTCTAGCTAACTACAATCCAAGCCATCCCGTTGATGTGCAAAAATGAATTGCTCAATTTGACTAACGCACAAGTCAAAATTGAGCTTTTTCTTGCTACATTTCTAAGAATCCCTCTTAGCAAGAAAAGGGCTCTACACAACCCCTCTCCTGCACCTGTGGAATTTGAATTTTCCTCTTGACAATGCCTTTCTCAATATAATTGCATCTTGATCCTTAGTTGGAGTTTAATGTAGCATCATGATTCTTCAATGCACACAATCCCGCAAGTGATGGTACATGATATCAATGCTTTTGTACTTATCATGAAATATTGGGTTCTCAAAGAGTTTAATACAACTATGATTGTTGCAATAAATCATTATTAGATCCATCTCCTCACTGAAAACACCCACAAGTATTTCCCTCATCCATATGGCCTCACATGCTACTTAACTTGCAACCATGTATTCAACCTCTATTGAGCTTAGTCCCACACACCTCTATTTCCTACTATACCAGGAAATAGTTATTGACCCAACATTGAACATAGCACCTAAAGTAATTTTCCTATCTCATGGACTCCCTTCCCAATTTGCATCAGTAAAGCCTTGGAGCTTCACTTCCTTTGTCCTCCTGTACCATAACCCATACTCAGTTTCTCCTCTAAGGTATATTAACACATGCTTTCATTCCTTCTAATATAGCTTGGTAGGCTTCATCATGGCTTGACTCAATTGATTAACTGCATAACATATGTCGAGCCTCGTGTTCACTAGACACATCAAGGATCCCACAAGTTTTTTGTAGATGGTGGAATCTAATGCCTCTCCTAAAGAAGCACTCTCCTTCCTCCAATTTGTAGCTAGAGGAGTGCCCATACACTTACAGTTTTCCATGAGAAATCTCTAAAGTATTTCAGATAAATACCTCCCCTAGCTCACTAACAACTCACCATCACCCTGTCATACTTCCATGCTGAGAAAGTAATGGATTAAGACCATGTATTTCATCTCAAATTCTCTTGCAAGGTCCTGTTTGCAAGAGTGGATCAATTGCTCATCCCCTATAAGTATCAAGTCATCAACATACAATACCAAGATAAGCAACTTTCCACCTACCACAATGTGGTAGATATTGGAATTTTCTTCACTTTTGGTGAAGCCCAACCCACCGAGATATGTTTCAATATAAGTGTACCATGCTCAAGGTACCTGCTTGAGAACATACATGGCTCTCCTGAGTCTGCACACATGTTTCTCCCTGTCATATGTCTCAAATACCTTTGGCTTCTCGATTCAAATTTCTTCCTCAATAACACCATTGTGGAAGGCAGTCTTCATATCCATCTGATGGATCTTCCACCCCATCAATGCAGCTAATGCTAGAATGGTCTTGATCGAGGAATATATTTCGACTAGGGAAAATGTTCCTCATAGTCCACTCCCTCTACTTGTGAGAAGCCTTTGGCCACAAATATGGCCTTGTACTTCTCGATTCTCCCATCAACTACATACTTAACTTTGTAGAACCACCTAGAACTGACCAATGACTTGTTCTCTGGTCTCAACACCACCTCCCATACACCATTATTCATGATGGAGTGAAACTCCTACACCATGGAATCAACCGACACTCGTTGAGAAACTACTTCCTCAAATGAAAAAGGTTCTTACTCAATGAGTTTTGTCATGAGATACATATATCCATTGTACCTATTTGGTGACCTCCTCTACCTACACAAAGATGTATGATCTCCCACATGCTCCCATGCATCTTGTGCCAACCTATCATCTTCT